>JADBJO010006773.1:52500-94554 GCA_016801955.1 Conus betulinus
TCGACACAAATCCGTTTCTCATTAACGGCCAGCGGTGGCACATGGTAAAACATTCTTGAAGGTTTGAACAGATTGGAAAATATTTGTTATCCATCTGTATGTTACACTCATCTTGCCAGAGGTTTTTGACATAGGTCTGAACTTCGGCTTTATGTCAGTTGGGAGAATAGATGCACAGATGCTGCATTCTTAGCGAGTTGATCAAACACCTGATAGCCACGAATGCCGTCACGGCCGGGAACCCAAACGAAACTTTGTCCTAACCATCAGATCAAAAAAAAAAAAAAAAAACAAAACAAAAAAAAAAAATCAGGATCTAGGGGTGTTTGAGATCACGGCCAACGATAGCTTCCGAAAGCAGAGAGAACATGAGTTAGAACTGGATGTTATGCATTAATCACTCGGTACCCAGCTGTTAGTTGTACATGTGTAGGGATGCAGTAGCGATTCCATTGGTTGAAACAACACATGATTTGGAGATTCGTTGGTTGAATCTTGCAGCTGTTGGTTCTGGTCGTTGTGGTGTGTGTGTGTGTGTGTGTGGAAGGGGGGGGGGGGGGGGGGGGGGGGGGGCTAGTGATTCCATTGGTTGAATCAAAACAAATCGGAGATTCATTGGTGTAAATCGTTGTGGTATGTGTGTGCCGGTAAAACACGGGTTCTCGTTGTTTAAGAATGGTTATAAGACGCTCGGAAAACCAGGAAAAACATGACTCACTTGAGGATGGCGAGCTCATCCTCTTTTCCTGAGGACTCGATAAAATCAGCGAGGTAAAATCAAGGCCAAAAGACTGCTTGAAGCGGAGGTTTGCTGTCGCCTCGGAGCCGATGAGGGAAGAGGAACCTCTTGAGTGTGGGGACGGAAGACAGTGGAGGTCTGCTGTCGCTTCGAAACCAACGACGGGAGAGAATTGTCTCCTGAGTGAGAACAAACGACAGTGGAGGTTTGCTGTCGCCTCGAAACCGACGACGGTAGAGAATTGTCTTCTGTGTGAGGACGGAAGACAGTGGAGATTTCTTGAAGGCTCGGAGCCGATGACAGTAGAGAATTGTCTCCTGTGTTTGGACGGTAGACAGTAATAGTGGAGGAGCTAAGATTTATGATCTTGCGTTTTTTAGTAGAAACATTTCCTCTTGCACAGTGATACTATGAACCATGCTGATTATGTCTGGAGAGGGAAACACGATCACAGCCCCCTGTGCTAGGAGCAGTGATCGATCAAAGTTTTCAATAACTGAATTTTGACACGATCAGAACACCATAGCACCAGACAAAGCATCCCGCTGCAATGTCAGGGAGCAGACTCGCGCCTGCTCTAGATCTGTCATCGCCGCTAGCGGTGTATACTTAGACGAGTCAACCACGTGAAAAGTAACACGTTTCACTTGGTGTTCTATTAAGTTTCTTCCATTTAAATAACGTTTGAGACATGTGAATATCAAATAAAATTGAGAACAGAAATGTCTATGTACATAACTTGTGATCAGGGAAAAATACATAGAAGACTGATTAGGTTGCAAATATTCCTATGAGGGTGCAAAAAAATGTATCACCGGTCGTGTCCACCACGCGTGCGAACGGCTTTGTTTCATTCTTGGTGTGCTGATTTTGATGTCTTTTTGTAAAATCAAATTTCAGCGCATTTGGAGCGGCTTTCAGCATAATGCAGCTATTTGACTGTGACTAAACAACCTTTTCACAGCTGGTGAGTTTACATACATTATCTTTAACCAGTTTTATTTCCATTTTAACTTTTAATGATTAAAAATCGGTTTTTAGATATCAGAAAAATTCACGTTGTTCTTCTTAAGACAAAGACTGCATTCAGCCAGAATTCCGAAGCAATTCTTGGTGGGGTTTTTTTGTTGTTTTTTTTTTGTTGTGCCAGCCTATTGAGGCCTAGACAGAGAGCTGCCAGCCTACGGCGTGATGTCTGCAGCAACATAAGACCTGTGGGAGAGGCCGACGCGAGTCCTTTCTGTGGAGAGGGCGATCGACAGCTTCAAAATGTCGACTAAAGCAGGTGCTGAGGCTACTAGCCCCCTGAAAAAAATGGCCCTCATAGAAAGCTTTAGGGCTCAAGGGTCCAGAATTGAAGGCGTATGTTAGACGAGAACTGGCTTCGAATAATCAAGGCTCAGAAAATAAAGGTAACGAGAAGAAGGAAAAGAAGGGGAAAAAATAGAGAAAAAGAGGAGGAGAGAGAGAGAGAGAGAGAGAGAGAGAGAGAGAGAGAGAGAGAGAGAGAGAGAGCCGGAAAGCGATGAGAGAGAAAGAGAATAGGAAAGAAAGAAAGAGAGAAGATAAGGCAGTTTGAATTAGAAAAACTATGGTTGGTAAATGTAGGTAAAGAGCAGGATGTGGACGCAAAACCTCAAGAGAACTTTTGCACTACATATCAGTCCCTTGATCAATATGTCAACGTTTGATGATAAACCGGACTATTTAGAAGATTTCATTTCACAATTGGAAAGGATTACCAAAGATCAGGGCTTATCCGAAGAACGTGGACCACAAATCTGTCCGCGCTGCTAGCACCTAGGGCTAGGGATGCTTTGTTCTGCTTATCTTCGGAAAAACAAGAATTATGAATCGGTGCGCAACGCTTAGTTTCACAGGTATTAGATAACCGCCGACAGATACGGGAAATTGTTCAGAGAAGCTGTGCGTAAAGCAGGTGAGAGACACACGTACAGTTTCTTCATTGGCTTAGGCTCTCCTTGATAAGTGGATAAGGTTAGGGAACATTAAAACAAACTTTTGAATCTTTGAGGGAAGAGATCGTCGAAGACCAAATTCTGTCCACTTATCAGAAAGATCTCACTGTATTCTTGGCAGAAAGGGAATCAGGAAGTTAAGATGAGTTAGTGAAGGCTGTGGTTTGTATGAATCAGCCTATGATCAGTGCTATGTGGTGAACGGATCGAACCAGTCGTCCCATACTGCCGAGACCATACAGTCAGCGAGTAAGTCGTCGACTCCCTACAAAAAGGAGGTGATTTTGCAGTTAGAGGCGGATTCTAAGTCCTAAGGCAACAGTGGGACTCAAGAGAATGTTAGGAGGAAGTCTTAAGTGTGGGCGAGAGAGTCATATTGCTAAGGAATGTAGTGGGTTGCAAATACATTCAGTTGCTGCTGTTGACACAGTTCAACAGGAAGGCAGAGTACCGCCACCAACTACCAGGGCAGTAGTAAACAGGACGCTGGTGACCTGCTTGCCAGACACAGGACTGACTCTGGCAGCAATGGCAGCAGCACGCAGTTTAATGAGAGACAAAGGGAAAAAACCACCCACGATACTGTGCGATATGCAGACGGAAGAGGTAATCGGCTGAATTTGAGAAAGAAAATCAGTTGGAATAAGAAAAACAAACGAAGGGGTATCAAAATCGTGCTCAGGAGGAGGCCACTTATGCTTAGGAAAAACATACCTCTCACGTTCAGCAAGAGACATCTGACGTTCAACATGAAGGGACAACTCACATTAAGCAAGTTGAAACCACTGAAGAAGAAGAAGAAACCATCGTGTTCTGCTATAAGAGACCACAGACATTCAGCAAAAAGAGACCACAGTCATTCGGCAAAAAGAGACTACTCACATACAATAGGAGGAGACCACCAACATTCAGCAAAAAAGAGACCAGTGATGTTCATGGGTGCATTGGTTTTGCAAGAAGGCAGGCTGAACTCCTCTTCCTGAAGCAACGCCTTTCATCAAAGAGAGGAATTATACTGTTGCAAAGGAGGAAAAAAAAAAACAAGGGGTATTAAAATCGTGCTCAAGAGCAGACCTCTCATGCTCAGGAAAAAAAACAGACCTTTCATGTTCAGCAAGAAGCAACTGACGTTCAGCATGAGGAGACTACCCCCATACAGCAACAAACTGTAAAGGGTATGATTCTGCCCAACTTTTGAGAACAGAGAGTTTGCAGTGGTTAATCCCTAAAACATGGGCTATATTGCTAAGGAATGTAGTGGGTTCCAAATACATTCAGTTGCTGCTTTTGACACAGCTCAACAGGAAGGCAGAGTACCGCCACCAACTACCAGGGCAGTAGTAAACAGGACGCTGGTGACCTGCTTGTGAGACACAGGACTGACTCTGGCAGCAATGGCAGCACGCAGTTTAGTGAGAGACACAGGGAAAACCATCCACGATACTGTGCTACATGCAGACAGAAGAGTTAATCGGCTGCCTTTCGCCCGTGTCAAGGTAGAGTCAGATCTTGTTAGGAGTACATTCACTGCAGCAGTTCAAACCAATCATCCTTATCCAACTTTGTTGGGGGGTAGGTGCATCCTCTCAAAGCCCAACTAGTCTGTCAGACAAGTAGGGGGAATGGAAATGTAGTGCAGGGTAGGACTCCTACGGGGAAAGTAAACAGAAAATAGGTAAAGTGCAGAGGCGCCACTCGGAGTAGTGCTAGCATAGGCTATGAAGGTAGCTGTGTTAGTGGTGCAGTAAACCATAAATTTGGTCGTGATGGTAGTTTAGCAGGCCGTGGTGGCGATGCTGTAAGCCATGTAGGTGGCTGTCGTGACAGTGCCTAGGCCTTGGAGGTGGGCATGGTGGCTGTGCCATAGGCTATGGAGGTGGCCAGTGGCAGTACCATAGGCCATGGAGGTGGCCATTGTGGTGGTGCCATAGGCCATGGAGGTGGCCATTGTGGTGGTGTCATAGGCCATGGAGGTGGCCAAGATAGCTATGAAGGTGGCTGTTGGGTGTTTCAAAAGGTTGTTGGCATAGAACTCAGGCTAGGGGCTAAGAGGGACCACAGAGTAACTGGAACCAGCAGATGGGCTACAAAGGGAGGCTATAATAACGGATAGCTAGAAGGTCAAGGTGACCAGCTTTCATTCAAAGATGCCACAGGTGAATGGCTCAAAGAACCAGACAAGACAAATGTCGGAAAAAGGTACAGAAAAGAAGGCTCAGCTTGCAGTGGGCATAGGAACTGATTCAAACCAAGGAAGTGCCACACAGAGAAAGAAAATCGGTTGGAATAAGAAAAACAAACAAAGGGGTATCAAAATCCTGCTCCAGAGGAGACCACTTATGCTTAGGAAAAAATATCTCTCACGTTCAGCAAGAGACATCTGACTTTCAACATGAAGGGACAACTCACATTAAGTAAGTTGAAACCACTGAAGAAGAAGAAGAAACCATCGTGTTCTGCTATAAGAGACCACAGACATTCAGCTGACAGCAAAAAGAGACCACAGTCATTCGGCAAAAAAAGGACTACACAGATACAATAGGAGGAGACCACCAACGTTCAGCAAAAAGAGATCACTGATGTTCAGGGGTGCATTGGTTTTGAAAGAAGGCAGGCTAAACCCCTTTGCCTGAAGCAATGCCTTCCATTAAAGAGAGGAATTATACTGTTGCAAAGGAGGGGAAAACACACAAGGGGTGTTAAATTCGTGCTCAAGAGCAGACCTCTCACGCTCAGGGGAAAAACAGACCTTTCAAGTTCAGCAAGAAGCAACTGACGTTCAGCATGAAGAGACTACCCCCATACAGCAACAAACTGTAAAGGGTATGATTCTGCCCAACTTTTGAGAACAGAGAGTTTGCAGTGGTTAATCCCTAAAAAATGGGCTATATTGCTAAGGAATGTAGTGGGTTCCAAATACATTCAGTTGCTGCTGTTGACACAGCTCAACAGGAAGGCAGAGTACCACCACCAACTACCTGGGCAGCAGTAAACAGGAAGCTGGTAACCTGCTTGTCTTGGTGCAATGGCAGCACACATAGCGAGAGATGCAAACTATAAAGGGGAAAACCATCCACGATACTGTGCGATACGCAGACCGAAGAGTTAACGGCTGCCTTTGGCCCGTGTCAAGGTAGAGTCAGATCTTGTTGGTAGCACATTCACTGCAGCAGTTCAAAAGAATCATCTTTATCCAGCTTTGTTAGGGGGTAGGTGCATCCTCTCAAAGCCTAACTAGTCTGTCAGACAAGTAGGGAATGGAAATGTAGTGCTATGTAGGACACTTACGGGGAAAGTAAACAGAAAATAGGTAAAGTGCAGAGGCGCCACTCGTAGTAGTGCTAACATAGGCTATGAAGGTAGCTGTGTTAGTGGTGCAGTAAACCGTAAAGTTGCTCGTGATGGTAGTTTAGCAGGCCGTGGTGGTGATGCTGTAAGCCATGTAGGTGGCTGTCGTGACAGTGCCTAGGCCTTGGAGGTGGGCATGGTGGCTGTGCCATAGGCTATGGAGGTGGCCATAGTGGCAGTACCATAGGCCATGGAGGTGGCCATTGTGGTGGTGCCATGGGCCACGGAGGTGGCCAAGATAGCCATGAAGGTGGCTGTTGGGTGTTTCAAAAGGTTGTTGGCATTGCTGTGGCAGTAGGAAATGTAGGACCTATGGTGGCAGAACTCAGGCTAGGGGCTAAGAGGGACCACAGAGTAACTGGAACCAGCAGATGGGCTGCAACAAAGGAGGCTATAATAACGGATAGCTAGAAGGTCAAGGTGACCAGCTTTCATTCAAAGATGCCACAGGTGAATAGCTCAAAGAACCAGACAAGACAATGTCGGAAAAAGGTACAGAAAAGAAGGCTCAGCTTGCAGTGGGCATAGGAACTGATTCAAACTAAGGAAGTCCCACACAGAGACAGAAAATCGGTTGGAATAAGAAAAACAAACGAAGGGGTATCAAAATCCTGCTCCAGAGGAGGCCACTTATGCTTAGGAAAAGCATATCTCTCACGTCAGCAAGAGACATCTGACGTTCAACATGAAGGGACAACTCACATTAAGTAAGTTGAAACCACTGAAGAAGAAAGAAACCATCGTGCTCTGCTATAAGAGACCACAGACATTCAGCAAAAAGAGACCACAGTCATTCAGCAAAAAAGAGACTGCTCACATACAATAGGAGGAAACCACCAACATTCAGCAAAAAGAGACCACTGATGTTCATGGGTGCATTGTTTTGCAAGAAGGCAGGCTGAACCCCTTTGCCTGAAGCAATGCCTTCCATTAAAGAGAGGAATTATACTGTTGCAAAGGAGGGAAAAAACACAAGGGGTATTAAAATCATGCTCAAGAGCAGACCTCTCATGCTCAGGGAAAAAAACCAGACCTTTCATGTTCAGCAAGAGGCCACTGACGTTCAGCATGAGGAGACTACCCCCATACAGCAACAAACTGTGTAAAGGGTATGATTCTGCCCAACTTTTGAGAACAGAGAGTTTGCAGTGGTTAATCCCTCAAACATGGGCTATATTGCTATGGAATGTAGTGGGTTCCAAATACATTCAGTGGCTGCTGTTGACACAGCTCAACAGGAAGGCAGAATACCGCCACCAACTACCAAGGCAGTAGTAAACAAGAAACTGGTAAACTGCTTGTGAGACACAGGACTGACTCTGGTAGCAATGGCAGCACGCAGTTTAGTGAGAGATGCAAACTATACAGGGAAAACCATCCACAATACTGTGCGATACGCGGACGGAAGAGTCAATTGGATGTCTTTGACATGTGTCAAGATAGAGTCAGATCTTGTTAGGAAATACATTCAAAGCAGCAGTTCAATGAATCTTCTTTATCCAGCTTTGTTAGGGGGTAGGTACATCCTCTCAAAGCCTAACCAGTGTATCAGACAAGTAGGGAATTGAAATGTAGTGCAGGGTATGACAACTACGGGGAAAGTAAACAGAAAATAGGTAAAGTGCAGAGGCGCCACTCGTATTAGTGCTAGCATAGGCTATGAAGGTAGCTGTGTTAGTGGTGCAGTAAACCATAAAGTTGGTCATGATGGTAGCTTAGCAGGCTATGGTGGCGATGCCGTAAGCTATGCAGGTGGCTGTCGTGACAGTGCCTAGGCCTTGGAGGTGGCCATAGTGGCTGTGCCATAGGTTATGGAGGTAGCCATAGTGGTGGTGCCATAGGCCATGGAGGTGGCCATTTGTGGTGGTGTCATAGGCCATAGAGGTGGCCAAGATAGCCATGAAGGTGGCTGTTGGGTGTTTCAAAAGGTTGTTGGCATTGCTGTGGCAGTAGGAATTGTAGGACGTATGGTGGCAGAATTCAGGCTTGGGGCTAAGAGGGACTGTCACAGAGTAACTGGAACCAGCAGATGGGCTGCAACAAGGGAGGCTATAATAATGGATGGCTAGAAGGTCAAGGTGACCAGTTATCATTCAAAGATGCCACAGGTGAATGGCTCAAAGAACCAGACAAGACAGTGTCAGAAAAACGTAAAGAAAAGAAGGCTCAGTTTGCAGTGGGCATAGGAACTGATTCAAACCAAAGAAGTCCCACACAGAGAAACGAAATCAGTTGGAATAAGAAAAAAACAAATGAAGTGGTATCAAAATCGTGCTCCAGAGGAGGCCACTTATGCTTAGGAAAAACATACCTCTCACGTTCAGCAAGAGACATCTGACTTTCAACATGAAGGGACAACTCACATTAAGCAAGTTGAAACCACTGAAGAAGAAGAAGAAACCATCGTGTTCTGCTATAAGAGACCACAGACATTCAGCAAAAAGAGACCACAGTCATTTGGCAAAAAAAAAGAGACTACTCACATACAATAGGAGGAGACCACCAACATTCAGCAAAAAAGAGATCACTGATGTTCAGGGGTGCATTGGTTTTTGCAAGAAGGCAGGCTCAACTCCTCTGCCTGGAACACCACCTTCCATTAAAGAGAGGAATTATACTGTTGCAAAGGAGGGGGAAAAAAACACAAGGGGTATTAAAATCGTGCTCAAGAACAGACCGCTCATGCTCAGCAAAAAAAAACACAAAAAAACAGACGTTTCACGTTCAGCAAGAAGCCACTGACGTTCAGTATGAGGAGACTACTCCCATACAGCAACAAATTGTAAAGGGTATGATCCTGCCCAACTTTTGAGAACAGAGAGTTTGCAGTTATTAATCCCTCTATTGCTAAGGAATGTAGTGGGTTGCAAATACATTTGGGTGTTGTTGACACAGTTCAACAGGAAGGCAGAGTAACGCCATCAACTACCAGGGCAGTAGTAAACAGGAAGCTGGTAACCTGCTTGTCAGACACAGGGCTGACTCTGGCAGCAATAGCAGCACGCAGTTTAGTGAGAGACACAGGGAAAACCATCCATGATACTGTGCAATACGCAGACCGAAGAGTTAATTGGCTGTGTTTGGCCCATGTCAAGGTAGAGTCAGATCTTGTTAGGAGTACATTCACTGCAGCAGTTCAAAACAATTTGGCCCATGTCAAGGTAGAGTCAGATCTTGTTAGGAGTACATTCACTGCAGCAGTTCAAAACAATCTTCCTTATCCAACTTTGTTGGGGGGTAGGTGCATCCTCTCAAAGCCTAACTAGTCTGTCAAACAAGTAGGGAATGGAAATGTAGTGCAGGGTAGGACTCCTACGGGGAAAGTAAACAGAAAATAGGTAAAGTGCAGAGGCGCCACTCGTAGTAGTGCTAGCATAGGCTATGAAGGTAGCTGTGTTGGTGGTGCAATAAACCATAAAGTTGGTCGTGATGGTAGTTTAGCAGGCCGTGGTGGCGATGCTGTAAGCCATGTAGGTGGCTGTCGTGACAGTGCCTAGGCCATGGAGGTGGCCATGGTGGGCTGTGCCATAGGCTATGGAGGTGGCCATAGTGGCTGTGCCATAGGCTATGGAGGTGGCCATAGTGGCAGTGCCATAGGCTATGGAGGTGGCCATAGTGGCGGTGCCATAAGCTATGGAGGTGGCCATAGTGGTGGTGCCATAGGCTATGGAGGTGGCCATAGTGGCGGTGCCATAGGCTATGGAGGTGGCCATTGTGGTGGTACCATAGGCCATGGAGGTGGCCATTGTGTGTGGTGCCATAGGCCATGGAGGTGGCCTAGATAGCCATGAAGGTGGCTGTTGGTTCAAAAGGTTGCTGGCATTGCTGTGGCAGTAGGAAATGTAGGACGTATGGTGGCAGAACTCAGGCTTGGGGCTAAGAGGGACTGTCACAGAGTAACTGGAACCAGCAGATGGGCTGCAACAAGGGAGGCTATAATAACGGATAGATAGAAGGTCAAGGTGACAGCCATCATTCAAAGATGCCACAGGTAAATGGCTCAAAGAACCAGACAAGACAGTGTCGGAAAAAGGTACAGAAAAGAAGGCTCAGCTTGCAGTGGGCATAGGAACTGATTCAAACCAAAGAAGTCCCACACAGAGAAAGAAAATCAGTTGGAATAAGAAAAACAAATGAAGGGGTATCAAAATCGTGCTCCAGAGGAGGCCACTTATGCTTGGGAAAAACATACCTCTCACATTCAGCAAGAGACATCTGACGGTAAACATGAAGGGACAACTCACATTAAGCAAGTTGAAACCACTGAAGAAGAAGAAGAAGAAACCATCGTGTTCTGCTATAAGAGACCACAGACATTCAGCAAAAAGAGACCACAGTCATTCAGCAAAAAGAGACTACTCACATACAGCAGGAGAAGACCACCAACGTTCAGCAAAAAGAGAACAGTGATGTTCATGGGTGCATTGGTTTTGCAAGAAGGCAGGCTCAACTCCTCTTCCTGAAGCAACACACCTTCATTATAGAGAGGAATTATACTGTTGCAAAGGAGGGGGAAAAGCACAAAGGGGTATTAAAATCGTGCTCAAGAACAGACCACTCACCTCAGGAAAAAACAGACCTTTCACGTTCAGCAAGGGGCCACTGAATTTCAGCATGAGGAGACTACCCCCATACAGTAACAAATTGTAAGGTGTTGTCTTGGCTGAGGTAGACTTGATATTTTTGAAAGGTAAATATCCGCATGTGAGAGTCGTTTGCAATGGAGTGCACACATGTTGATTTTGCCCTAGGTACGGAATCTAAAGGGTCTGTCGTGATGCTTCCTCTGCACACTCCTCCGATCCAGCCACTTACATGGCGGTCGGCCAGCTGGTTGTCAGGCCCTGGGGGATAGAATGTCAGTTCAAGAGCAGCCCAGCAAAGCCAGATCTTAGACACTTTAAATGCTTCTAGTGGCTCCATTGTGACTCAGGCCACAAAGGAGTTTCTCAAAAGATCTCGTTGAAGGGGCTGGAAGGCCTATATACTCCAGCGTTCTGGCTCTGAGACCATTTCTTCACTGAGCAGAGTGTGGTGAAGGCTGTGATGCTGATTCCGTTGTTCTGGGTGTTTGTAAATGAAAAGGGCTGAAAAGCAACAGCCATTATTGGGCCCGGATGTAGGCCTACCGGGTGAAACGTGAGGAGCCGTAGCATGCAGCAAGCACTGTTCTGAGGTCGGTGTGGTTGGTTTGATCCACCTATGATTTGAAATTAGAAAAAAAGAGGAAACCAATGAGAGCTGGTGTTGTTGTGGAAGATGTGCCCACTCACACTCTCTTTCCCATCTCCTGCTCTTCTTCCCTCCTTATCCTCCATTTTACAAAATGGCATTGCCGACAGGGATTGAACATACCGACCTCAGGACGCGGGAGGCCCCAATGACGACAAACGCTCCTCACAGGTATCATTTTGGCATTGTATAGACACTGGGCCCGCACGGTTCACTGTTGTTGCTAAGGGAGCAGCCCCAGGCGATAGCGCAGAGAGTGGCCAGCTGTTGTGTTAGGCGCGCACAGCCCGACACGCTGCTGAGAGGTTGAGTGCCTCATCTGACGGTGAAGGACTTGTAGTTGCTTAGAGCGGGTTGGAAGTGTCTCTCTTACAGGTCAAGGGAAAGGAGACTTCGCTCTGCGCAGGATCTTTGCCAGATGTGTTGAACTGTAGTCACTGGCTGTTGACAATTGGCCTGTCTTTGTCTTGTTCTCATGATTTGATGTATCTATCGCCAGGGAGTGCATTTTTCCGCGTGTCTTTTTTTAAAAATTTCTCCCTATCTGTGGATAGTTAACTTGTTAAGAAAAAAAGCGTTGTTTCTGATAACCAACTGTTTCATTCGTTTATTCAGGTTGTTGTTTGTTCTCTTCATATTTGAAAGACCCTCAAAATGGCTGAAGCAGCAACTGAAGTAGAGCAATTGGAAACAATGAAACAAATAACTGATAAATTAACAACTGACCTATACATAGTAAAATGCAATGATGAAAAGATAGTGGTAGTGCAGAGGGAAGTTGTTGAGCCCACATTTAGGAGAATGGTAAGGCAACTCCAGGGAGTTCAAGGAAAAATGCTCAGCTGCATGGAAGACTCAAAACTTGATGATGAAAGTGACAAAATATGTTTTGTGAGGTCCCATCTAGTGGACGCAGTCAAGGACGACCTCGATTGTTATCCCCCGAACCACATTCAGGCACTAGCTAGTCTGTGGAGCACTCTCCAGAACACGTATGGGGATAACAGGTCGGCACAGCAGTTGCTGGCGACCTTTAATGCTTAGAACAGCAGGCAGGCAAGGGGGGTGAGGGACTTTGCAAACCAGCTGCACAAGGCGTTCAAAGACCTCACAGCTAGGCAAGAGGCACAGGGTCAGAGGCCCCAGGACGAACAGGTCGTATGGGACCAGTTCATTAGTGGGGTGAAGGATGATTTGGTGATAAGGCAACTCGGGGCCAAGGCCATGGAGGGGCCTATCAGTTTCTTAGACGCACGAGCATTTGCCATTAAGTGTGGAGTTACATGAAGACTCTATGCGCCAGCCCACCCCCCAAGCAGCAACAGCAACTGCGTCTGTTGAGTCCCAAGTTAGCATGATTGAACTGACCAAATTGATAGCACAACTGGGCAGAAGGGGCTGCAGCGATGGAGAACAACCAGGTCAAGGAGAAGGAAATACGCCAGGGGGATGAATATTCACGTCGTCCCCATTCCCGCTTGTCGAAGGATGGAAAACTCATCTGTTTTAGTTGTAGAAAATTAGGCCACATAAAACGAAATTGCCCCCAGAATCAGGGAAACGGACGTCCTCTACAGTGAAGGGTTGAACTGTAGAGCAGGGAGGAAAAGACTCACTTGGTAGGTTGGTAGGGTCCAAACCCAGAACCACCATTAAGATTAGTGGGAAGGAGGTGGTAGCACTGGTAGACACAGGGTCACAAGTCACCTTCATGACAGGAAAGTCATTCAAGGAATTGTTTGGAACAAGTGACGTCAGGCTGTGTGTGGAGCCCAGGAGCTGATAAAAATAACAGCAGCAAACGGGCTGGAGGCGCCTTACTTGGGCTACTTTTAGGCAGATGTGCAGGTAAGTAAAGCCACTGTCAGTGGGCCAGGCATTTTAGTGAAGCGTGGGTGTGTCGGGGACGAGGAGGCAGTCATTCTGGGGATGAATGCACTGCAGGCCCTCCCACTGGGCACCTGCCCCTCCTACAATTGATTGGTGGCCTAGCTAGAGTGGTAAGGGGTCAACCTGTCTGTTCCTCCACAGTCGATCGCCACAGTGACGGCAACAGGAATAGAGAATCTCAAGAAGAAAGACTCACGGAGCTATTGATTGAGCCAGCTCCTGATACTCTTCCTCAGGGCCTCCTTGCTGGGAATACACTAAGCTCTGTATGTGGAACCAGAGTTTTTATGCAAGTTTCCAACATTACGAGAACCTGGATCATCTGCAGGCCAGGCCCAGTACTGGGCACTGTCCATGAGGTGCAGGCTGACATTGCAGCAAGTGTGGGTAGAGGTGGAAGTAAGCTGTAACAGGATCC
Source organism: Conus betulinus (assembly GCA_016801955.1). Classification (NCBI taxonomy): domain Eukaryota; kingdom Metazoa; phylum Mollusca; class Gastropoda; order Neogastropoda; family Conidae; genus Conus; species Conus betulinus. The sequence continues at coordinate 66,107 of JADBJO010006773.1, forward strand.
ATGTGCATGGAAAGAATCACGCGTCACTCCACCCAGTTTGCAAGAGAGCCGATTTGACTTACAGCCAACAGGCTGTACAACAAAACAGAAGCAACAACTAGAAAGGCTTCTGCTGACCTCTTCTATAAAGATGATGATGATGCCTCTGTGGCGTCCACCTTTCGCAGAATACCTCCTACACAGCTACAAGAGGTTAAGGACCACATACAGATGCTCATGGGCAAAAAGATTATTCAAAGGAGTAACAGTCCATATGCATCCCTGGTGGTCATCGTGCGAAAGAAGGATGGATCCATCCGTTTATACGTCGACTACAGGCGCCTGAACACTAAGACTATCCCAGATGCATACCCTCCACCCCGTATTGATGATTCCTTCGATGCGTTAGGAGGGGCGAAAGTGTTCTCACTGGTCATTGCTTATGCCAGCAGGGCACTGAGGCTGGGAGAATGGGCAATGAAACATAGTAGCATGAAACTCGAGTTACTGGCCCTGAAGTGGGCAATGTGTGAGAAATTTCGACACTTTTTGCTGGGAGCCCACACGGAAGTGTTCACGGATAACAATCCATTGAGTCATTTACAGACAGCAAAGCTGGGTGCGGTCGAGCAACGGTGGGCGGCAGAACTGGCCTCGCTTGACTTTACTGTCAAGTACCGATCAGGGAGAGAAAACGTCAATGCTGACACACTCTCTAGGCACCCCATGGAACAAGCTACGGGAGAGGAGGAAGAGCTGATGATGACAGTATCCTGTGTGCAGTGAATAAACAGGCCCTAGACGAGCAACATGACTGTCCATCCTGCCTCATCCCCGCAGTTGAGAGACACTGCACAAGCTGTCCCATGGGGCAGCCGGCAGATACCTGAGGAGAAAAGGGAGACTGGTGAGGCAAGTGCTTTGCGTTCAGTGAATCCACGGCAGTGGAGGGAAGCACAGATTAAAGATCTGTGCATCGTTCTCCCCTGTCTGGGCAAAAATAAGCCTGACCCAGCCACACTTTCTAAGATGGAACCATAGGCTATGGCTTTAATGTGTCAGTTAAAATGGCTAGAGCTCCAAGACGGGCTGCTGTACAGGAGGATCGCTGATCCTTTATAGGGTAAGGTCACCCAGATAGTTGTCCCAGAATCCATGCAAGAGGAAGTGTTGTCGTTTACGCATGACAGGTGGGGACATCAGGGCCCAGAACGAACTTCGCAGACTCACCGTGTGTGGGCGTTCTGGCGACACACGTATCTGGATGTCCAGAAGTGGTGTTGATGCTGCGAACGTTACCAGCTTGCAAAGAAACCTGCCGCTAAGCTCACTGCCCTATGGGACACATGCTGTCCTCAAAACCTCTGGAAGTGATCGAAATGGACTTCACAGTCTTGGAGCCATCGGCTGATGGTAGAGAGAATGTTCTGGTTCTGACAGACGTTTTTTCTAAATATACAGTTACCGCCCCTACCCGTGACCAAACTGCAGAGACAGTGGCTAAAGCTGTGGTCAAGCACTGGATTGTGCACTCTGGTGTGCCGCAGAGGCTCCACTCTGACAAAGGCCACAGTTTTGAGTCAGCTGTCATGAACTAGCTGTTCGAACACTATGGTATGTCCAAGTCACGTACAACATTATATCACCAGAAGGCAATGGGCTATGTAAAAAGGTTCAACAGGACAATGCACAACCTGATGAAAACATTGTCACTAGAGCAGAAGAGGAGTTGGACAGAACACATTTGCGAGCTGACCCATATGTACAATTTGACACCTCATTCATCAACAGGGTTTTCCCCATTCTACCTTATGTTTGGATGAGAGACCCGCCTTCCCATTGATCTTCTTGGCAATGACAAGTCAGAGTGGGAGGCTCAGTACCCAGGGGAGTGGTTGAGAGGTCATCTCGAACAGCTGGAGATGGCTCATGACAAAGTGGGGGAGCAACTACAGAAAGTAGCCTTTGTATGCAAGGACTGGCATGAGAAAGGTAACCCCACTTCTGATCTTCAGGTAGGACACTATATGGTCATATAAGTGAGATACTGAGGAAGGAGTAAAATCCAGGATTTCTGGGGAGAAAGGGTGTATAAGGTGACACAAGTGCCAGATGCAGGAGGTGGCCCATACACCATTAGGCCGAGGAATGGTTTGGATGGGAAAAAGAAGGTGACTAGGGCAGAAATCAGAAAAATTTTTCCACCATTTGCCCCCAAGCCTATGGGAACCAAAGAGCCCCAGCCACCAGAACCCGTTGTCTACAAAAGGCCGGTGGAAACGAAGATGATGTGGAAGATGATGTGCCCACTTACTTTCTTTCCCAATTCTTACTCATCTTCTCTACTTATCCTCTTTACAAAAGGACCCAGAGTAAGGAGAGAGTAACACATTTTCTGAATATCTGTCTTCTGGAGAGTAATTACCACAGGCTTCAGGTATTGACAGGGAAGCTGTACCTCCTCGAATTTTCAGTTCACAACCCAGATGCTGCAGTGTATTAAGGTGGAATCCTTGTTGATGGGGACAAGCAGTAGACAATCTAGTCCATCTCCATGTCCCTATTTTCAATGTAGCTCAAAGAATTAATTCGAAACTTTTATACATTATTTCTTACCTCGTTTTCTGTCAAACTTGTAGGTTGAGGCCCAGTGGGAAAGGATGGAGGCAGTTTCTCATCTCCACAATCATAACTTTGTTTCCTTTTCTGTGCTTTGAACAATGCTTCCAGAGGATCTAGGCGGGTTGGGACGTAATATTTCCAGAAACCCTGACAGTGACTGTAGACGTTCTGGACTGCTAGGTGGTCAGGGAAGTGGCGGGTTTATCACCTCCACCAGAGGTGCACGGGTTTTGCCGGTGACAGGCTGAACGCCTCTACATGAAGCAACGTCTTCCATTCAAAGGAAGACTAATAGTAAGGTAAGGTAATGTTGCTTTATTGCCCAGCAGACCGCAAAGGGCCATACCAGGGCTGTCACCACGTTAAAATCAGTATACTGTTGCTGAGCACGAAAAAAAGGGGGTGGGTGGTATCAAAAATCGTGCTCAAGAACACACCGTTTATGCAAAGGAAAACATACCTCTCTCGTTCAGCAAGAGGCAACTAACATTCAGCATGAAAGGACAACTCATATATCTGTGCTCTGCAGAGAGAGACCACTGACACTGAAACAGGAAAAAGAATTTACAGGCGTTTAGCGAAAAAAGACCAATGATATTCTGCATGAAAAGACTACCCCATACAGCAACAAAGACCACAGTAAGGAGAGAGTAAAAGATTTTTTTATCAATATGCATCTTCTGGGGAGCAATTACCATAGGCTTTAAGTATGAAGCTGTACCTCGTCGAACTTTTGAGTTTATGCGCCAGGTGTTCCAGTATACTTAGGTTGTAACCCTGATGACGGGACAAGCAGTAGACATTTTAGTCCATCTCCGCGTCCTCCTCTTCAATCTGTAGCAAAGAAAAATTTATAAGAAACTTTTACACATATTTTTTGTTGTTGTCTCCTATCCCATGGGCAGGCTTACGCCAAATGAGGAGGACAGAGGATTTTTACCTATCTCCACAATCTTAACTTTGTTTCCTTTTCTGTTGTTATGAACACTGCTTCCAGATGATCAAGGCAGGGTTGGGAAGAGATGTTCCAAGAACCCCCAACCATTGAAGTTTTTTTTTTTTTTTTTTTTTTTTTTTTCACACATTTTTAATCAAACATATAGAGATTACTGATGCGCATAAAGAGGACAGTGCGCCAAGTCATATGTACATTAGCATCATTTCTGTATAAACAGTTAATGGCATATGTCCAAAACAGTTTTCTTTTTTAAAGAAGGAACAAAAAAAAACAAAACAAACAAGCAAAAATAAACATAGACATGTACATAAGTTTAGCACAACAGGGGAAAAAACAGTGGGGAAAAAAAGATTGACATCATCTTTTGCAAGATTAAACAGATTATTGCTTCTCCTCTCCTTCCTCACTCTCTCCATTTCAGAGGGACCAACCATTGAAGTTTTGAACTGCTAAGTGATCTGAGAAGTTTATCACCTTCACCTGGGGTACACTGGTTTTTCCAGGGTGGTAGTCTGAATGCCTCCACCTGAAGCTACGCCTCCCATTGAACTGAAGGGCAATGCTGTTGTTGAGAAGAAAACAAAAAAAAAAGGGGGGGGGGGGGACGTTATTGAAATCGTGCTCAAGAACAGACTGCTCACGCTTAGGAAAAAAGGCCTCTAACGTTCAGCAAGAGGCCACTGACGTATAATATGAAAGGACAACTCACATTAATAAAGCAAGAAGAGGCCCCTAACACTGGAACTGAACAATCATCCAGCCATGAAGGACCAGAGTAAGGGAGTAAGGGAGAGTGAAAGATTCTGTGAATATACGTCTTATTGAGAGCAAACACCACAGGCTTCTGGTACTGGCAGAGAAGCTGTACCTCCATGAAATTTGAGTTCGAATCCCAAATGTTCCAGTGTATTAAGGTTGTATCCGTGTTAATGGGACAAACAGTAGACATTTTAGTCAATCTCCGCGTCCTCATTTCAATCTGTAGCACAGAGAATTGATTTGAAACTGCTACACATAACTTTTTGTATGGTCCTTCGTCCAACCTGGTCCTTTGTCCTAACGGTAGGTTGACACAAACTGGAAAAGTATGGAGGCTGCTTTTTATTTATCTCAGCCACTGACATTCAACATGAAGAGGCCAGTGATGTTCAACATGAGGGGACAACTCACATTCAGCAGAAGAAGCCCTTGACACTTGAAATGAACACTCATCCATGCTCCACGAAAACAGACTACCGGCTTTCATAAAAACAGATCACAAATTGCAGTCAAAAGAAGACTATTGACATTCAGCAAGAGGAGACTACCCACGTCACCGTGACATGCAGTAGGAGGAGATCACTAACATCCAAAAGAAAAGAGGCCACTGATATTCCATAACTGAAGACTACCCAGTGTGACGTGATGCTTGACAAAACCATTCGATCGGTCCCACTAAAACGCCAAACCAAAGAATAGATTTCAAATCTGTGCCCACTCTCCCCTCTCAAACCCCCCTCCTCCCCCCCCCCCCCCTTCCCCTTTTCTCCCCTCCCTTGGAATGGTGAGACTTGCGAGTCACACAGCTTGGACTATCTGCTACAATAAAAATTGCATCATAGTAAATGCATGACACCCTTCGTTCTTATCCGGCCTACCCCCCCCCCCCCCCCCCCCTCAATTCTCATTCCCCACACTGGGCGATGCTACACAGCGTGGGATGTGCGTTCTAACAATAGCCCGTCTCCCCCCCCCCCCCCCCCCCCCCCCCCCCCCCCCTAATCCGTGACACAAAGGCATGTTGCTGCGCTCTCCACCACCACCAACCCTCCCCTCCCCCTCCACCTGAGCCACATGCGGCCTTAAGTGACACAAAAGCAATCGTCAAACCTCCTTGTCCACCCCCCCCCCTCCACCCCCCCCACCCCCCCTTTCATACCTACGGTCCCGGTGCCCGCGGACACCTACACGGACGCATAAATTAACTGGTGCTCACGGACACCTATATGGACACATAAATTAACGGGTGCCGATTAGGTTCAAACAATTCCCGAGGCAATCAGTGACTAGACTAAATCCCTACCCCTCTCACCCCTGATGGGTGAATGACAGGTTGTCAAAATTTGATTCGCCAAGTGATGAATTCATATACCAGACACGCAGAGGCGCAACTTCACTGACCCCTCAGGACTGCCTGTAGTCAAGAACAGAGGAAGACGAAGAGACAATTAGGGAAGGCCTGGTACTTCTTGACCTCCAGTCTCTGTCACTGTTCGTTCCCAGGAAAAGTGAGTTGGAACTCTGTTTTACATTTTTGAATCTATGTGTTTTACATTTTTGAATCTATGTATTGATTTATGTATGCTGTGTGTATTAACATTGTAACTTTGTACAAATGCTTAGCAACATTTATCAAACTGATGAATGATTATTTTGTGTAGTAGTTTGCTTGCCATCATAGGGCAAAAGCTCTCTCCCAGTGGTTATGATTCTTTGTTAACAATCTGATCACAATTCTTTGTGTGCACCCTACTTTTGTCACCTGATCACAATTCTTTGTGTGCACCCTGACTTTTGTCAGTATGCAACTCTGTCTGTTAAGATAATTCAATGATTGATTTTGATCAGGAAAAACCGTATGCCTGTGCTAGGTGAAAAACTGCTACTATGATTTATAAATACTGGTGATTGTTGGAATGATTTGTAGTGCATGACTTTAAGTCTACACCACATGTGTACTTGGACTAAGTATAGCCCAAGTCAGTGTGATTTAATTCATACAAAACAAGGAAGAGTTGTTTAACTAAAACTGTAACATTGTATTACTGTCTCCTACCCTTTTGTAAGCTTAACTTAGCCTTTAAACAAAAGTGGAGATTAATAGTTATAGCAGAAACTCTGCCATAGAGAAAACTTTGCTGGCTGAGTCTCACACTCCTCTGAAAGAAAGAGGAAAAGGGTAAATGTGTGCACTCAACAAACCAGCCATCAGATTCTCACCTACAGACCACAGTTTTCTATATCGCAGAACTGGGATTCAGGTCACACTACACATTGCAGTTGAACCAGAAGCTGGGACTTCACCAGAAACCCGGGGGAATGCCAGACACCATGGCATCACTGTAAACCGGGGCGACACCTGACAACCAATCTACACCAGTGGGGCAGTCACCAGCCATAGGAGAGATCAACTATTCTCTCTGAAGCAAAGCTACGTTTGCTTACCACCTGGACTCAAACCCATCAGACCCTTACCTTCACTTTATGATGAAACAGTGAGACCCTATCTATGAGTACCACTGGGCTGGCTACAGCACTGGGTGTTAGCAAGCGGTTGGCTGTATAATAACCATATACATTCAGTGTAACTTAGACAGAACCCCTATATGCCAGCTTAAGCTTGCTGCACAGAGTGCAAGCAAGTAAAGTAGGAGTGAGGAAGGGCCCCTCATTGTGGTAGTCCAATGAGAACTGAAACACAGTCTATGGAAGTGACATGCCATTTCTTATCTATGTATAAGTAATAAAAGTTGATGTGTGAAAGTGCACTTAACTTGTGTCAGTTTCCTGTTGTTCAATCAAACGTTGAATGTTTGAACTTCTCTCTTCAGTTCTGTATCTCAGAGCTATAAATACTTTTAATTAAGAGTACAGGCCTAAGGAAAATTATCTCAGAGCCATTCTTCAGTATTTTATCAATACCCGAACAAATGAAAATTTCTTTGATGACTAGTACCGGAAAGTTGCTCCTTCCACCACTAGTAGAGAGAGGGTGTAGGTGAAATGTTAAGATAATTCTCATCAAGAAATTATTCTAAGTCCTTCCCCTAGAGGACCCACCTATCACTCATATTCATCTCATCACAACCACATACATTTGGAAGAAACTACTGATGTTCAGGAGAAAGAGATAACACAGACGTTCAGAAATTTTTTTTTTTAATGCAGACGTTCAACATGAGGAGACAACCTCTATCCCACATCAAAAGACCACAGTAAGAGAGAGTGAAAGATTTTGTGAATATGTGTCTTCTGGAGAGCAAATACCACAGGCTACAGGTATTGACAGAGAAGCTGTACCCCGTCAAAAAACTGAGTTTACACCCCAGGTGTTCCAGTGTATTAAGATGGTGTCCATGATGATAGAATGAGCAGTAGACATTGTAGTCCATCTCTGCATCCTCATCTTTAATTTGTAGCACAGAGAACTGATTCGAAAACTGCTACACATAACTTTTTGCATGGTCCTTTGTCCAACCTGGTCCTTTGTCCTAATGGCAAGTTGACACCAAGTGGGAAAAGTATGGAGGCTGCTTTTTTATTTTATCTCAGCCACTGACGTTCAGCATGAAGAGACAACTCACATTAAAGCAAGATGAAACTGCTGAAGGAGAAGAAGAAGAAGAAGAAGGAACCATCTGTGCTCCTCGAAAACAGACCGCTGACGTTCAGGAAAAAGAGACCACCAATGTTCAGGAGAAAGAGACCACTGATATTCAGCCAGAGGAGACTACCCACACATAGTCGGAAGAGACTTCCAACGTTTCAGCCGAAAGAGACCACTGATGTTAAGCCAGAGGAGACTATCCACACATAGTAGGAAGAGACCACCAACGTTCAGCTGAAACAGACTACTGATATTCAGCCAGAGGAGACTACCCACACACAGTAGGAAGAGACCATTGTTGTTCAGCATGAAAGACTACCCGCATACAGCAACAAGGACCACAGTAATGAGAGAGTAAAAGAATTTGTGAATGGACATCTTCCAACAACAAATACCACAGGCTTCAAGTACTAAGGGGGAAGCTTTACGTGCTCAGAATGTGAGTTTACACCCTTGATGTACCAGTGTATTATGGTTGTATCCATATTAATGGGACAAGCAGTAGACATTTCAGTCCATTTCTGCATCTTCATCTTCAATCCGTAGCACAGAGATTTGATTAAAAACTTTAACACATACTTTTTTGTTATTCTTTTATATCCCATGGGCAGGCTAAAACCAATTTAGAAGGCTGGAAGATTCTTTCCAGTCTCCACAATGCTAACTTTGTTTCCTTTTCTAATGTTATGAACACTGCTCCCAGAGGATCTAGGCGTGGTGGGGAGGGAGCGTTCCCAGTAGCCCCAGCCATTGACGTTTTAGACTGCCAAGTGGTCTGAGAAGTTTATCACCTTCACCAGGCGGCACACTGATTTTTCCAAGGTGGCTGGTTGAATGCTTCCACCTGAGACAACCCCTTCCTCTAAAATGAAGGGCAATGCCGTTGCTGGAAGAAGAAAAAACAAACAACAATGGTATTGAAATCATGCCCAAGAACAGGCTGTTCACGTTCAGCAAAACAGACCTCTCACATTCAGTAAGAAACCACTCACGTTCAACATGAGGGACAACTCACATTAAGCAAGAGAGGCCCCTGATACTGGAAATGAACAGTCATCTGTGTTCCACGAAAAGAGACCACTGGCGTTCATAAAAAAAGAGATCACTAATGTGCAGTAGAAAGAAGAGCCAAGACTATTGACATTCAGCAAGAGGAGACTACCCACACTACTGTGACATGCAGTAGGAAGAGATCACCAACATCCAGGAGAAAAGAGGCCACTGATATTCCACAACTGAATACTACCCACATACGTTTTGGAAGAAACTACTGACGTTCATGAGAAAGAGAAAACCAACGTTCAGGAAAAATTTGAAAAACCACAGACGTTCAACAAGAGAAGACAACCTCAATCCCACATCAAAAGACCACAGTAGAGAGAGTGAATATTTTTGTTAATATGTGTGTTCTGGAGAGCAAATACCACAGGCTTCAGGTATTGACAGAGAAGCTGTACTCCTTCAAAAACTGAGTTTACACCCCAGGTGTTCCAGTGTATTAAGATGGTATCCGTGATGATAAGAAGACAGTAGATATTTTAGTCCATCTCTGCATCCCCATCTTTAATCTGTAGCACAGAGAACTGATTCGAAACTGCTACACATAACTTTTTGCATGGTCCTTTGTCCAACCTGGTCCTTGGTCCTAATGGTAGGTTGACACCAGTGGAAGAGTATGGAGGCTGCTTTTTTATTTTTATCTCAGCCACTGACGTTCAGCATGAAGAGACAACTCACATTAAAGCAAGAAGAGATTGCGAAGAAGAAGAAGAAGAAACCATCTGTGCTGCTCAAAAAGAGACCGCTGATGTTTAGGAAAAAGAGACCAACATCGCTGTGCCAAAAGAGACCACCGATATTCAGCTAGAGGAGACTACCCACACACAGTAGGAAGAGACTTCCAACGTTCAGCCGAAAGAGACCACTGATATTCAGCCAGAGGAGAATACCCACACATAGTAGGAAGAGACTTCCAACGTTCAGCCGAAAGAGACCACTGATATTCAGCCAGAGGAGACTACCCACACATAGTAGGAAGAGACTTCCAATGTTCAGCCGAAAGAGACCACTGATATTCAGCCAGAGGAGACTACCCACACATAGTAGGAAGAGACCATTGTTGTTCAGCATGAAAAGACTACCTGCATACACCAACAAAGGACCACAGTAAGGAGGAGTAAAAGACTTTGTGAATGGACATCTTCCAGACAGCAGATACCACAGGCTCCAATTACTAACAGGTAACATCTATGTGCTCAAAATGTGAGTTTACACCCTTGATGTTCCAGGTGTATTATGGTTGTAATCCGCATTAATGGGACAAGCAGTAGACATTTCAGTCCATCTCTGCGCCCTCATCTTCAATCCGTAGCACAGAGATCTGATTAAAAACTTTAACACAAAATTTTTGTTGTTGTCTCCTATACCATGCGCAGGCTAAAACCAATTTAAAAGGATGGAGGATTCTTTCCAGTCTCCACAATGCTAACTTTGTTTCCTTTTCTGATGTTATGACCATTGCTCCAAGAGGATCTAGGCGTGGCTGGGAGGGAGCGTTCCCAGTACTCTAGGCTATTGAAGGTTTCGACTGCTAAGTGGTCTGAGAAGTTTATCACCTTCACCACGCGGCGCACTGATTTTTCCAAGGTGGTTGGTTGAATGCCTCCACCTGAAACAACGCCTTCCACCTAAATCAAGGGCAATGCCATTGCTTAAAGAAAGAAAAAACAATGGGTATTGAAATCGTGGTGAAGAACAGGCTGCTCACGATCAGGACAAAAAAGACTGAGTTTACTCCCCAGGTGTTCCAGTGTATTAAGAAATTCAAGATGGTATTCGTGATGATAGGACGAGCAGTAGACATTTCAGTCCATCTCTGCATCCTCATCTTTAATTTGTAGCACAGAGAACTGATTCGAAACTGCTACACATAACTTTTTGCATGGTCCTTTGTCTAACCTGGTTCTTTGTCCTAATGGCAAGTTGCCACCAAGTGGAAAAGTATGGAGGCTGCTTTTTATTTTATTTCAGCCACTGATGTTCAGCATGAAGAGACAACTCACGTTAAAGCAAGAAGAAACTGCTAAAGAAGAAGAAGAAGAAGAAGGAACCATCTGTGCTCCCCGAAAACAGACCACTGACTTTCAGCAAAAAGAGACCACTGACATTCAGCAGAGATCACTGATATTCAGCCAGAGGAGACTACCCACACATAGTAGGAAGAGATACCAACGTTCAGCCGAAAGAGACCACTGATGTTAAGCCAGGAGACTACTCACACATAGTAGGAAGAGACCATTGTTGTTCAGCATGAAAAGACTACCAACAAAGGACCACAGTAAGGAGGAGTAAAAGATTTGTGAATGGACATCTTCCAGACAGCAAATACCACAGGCTTCAAGTACTAAGGGGGAAGCTTTACGTGCTCAAGATGTGAATTTACACCCCTGATGTTCCAGTGTATTATGGTTGTATCTGTATTAATGGGACAAGCAGTAGACATTTCAGTCCATTTCTGCATCCTCATCTTCAATCCGTAGCACAGAGATTTGATTAAAAACATTAACAGATAATTTGTTGTTGTTTTCTATCCCATGGGCAGGCTAAAACCAGTTTAGAAGGATGGAAGATTCTTTCCAGTCTCCAAAATGCTAACTTTGTTTCCTTTTCTAATGTTATGAACATTGCACCCAGAGGATCTAGGCGTGGTGGGGAGCGCGTTCCCAGTAGCCCCAGCCATTGAAGTTTTGGACTGCTAAGTGGTCGGAGAAGTTTATATCACATTCACCAGGTGGCACACTGATTTTTCCAAGGTGGCTGGTCGAATGCTTCCACCTGAGACAACCCTTCCTCTAAAATGAAGGGCAATGCCGTTGCTGGGAAGAAAAAGAGAAACAAACAATGGGTATTGAAATCATGCCCAAGAACAGGCTGTTCACGTTCAGAAAAAACAGACCTCTCACATTCAGTAAGAAACCACTCACGTTCAACATGAGGGGACAACTCACATTAAGCAAGAAGAGGCCGCTGATACTGGAAATGAACAGTCACCTGTGCTCCACGAAAAGAGACCACTGGCGTTCATAAAAAAAGAGATCACTAATGTGCAGTAGAAAGAAGAGCCAAGACTATTGACATTCAGCAAGAGGAGACTACCCACACTACTGTGACATGCAGTAGGAAGAGATCACCAACATCCAGGAGAAAAGAGGCCACTGATATTCCACAACTGAATACTACCCACATACGTTTGGAGAAACTACTGACATTCAGGAGAAAGAGGAAAACCAACGTTCAGGAAAAATTTGAAAAACCACAGACGTTCAACAAGAGAAGACAACCTCAATCCCACATCAAAAGACCACAGTAAGAGAGAGTGAAATATTTTGTTAATATGTGTGTTCTGGAGAGCAAATACCACAGGCTTCAGGTATTGACAGAGAAGCTGTACTCCTTCAAAACTGAGTTTTACACCCCAGGTGTTCCAGTGTATTAAGATGGTATCCGTGATGATAAGAAGAGCAGTAGACATTTTAGTCCATCTCTGCATCCTCATCTTTAATCTGTAGCACAGAGAACTGATTCGAAACTGCTACACATAACTTTTTGCATGGTCCCTTTGTCCAACCTGGTCCTTGGTCCTAATGGTAGGTTGACACCAAGTGGAAGAGTATGGAGGCTGCTTTTTATTTTTATCTCAGCCACTGACGTTCAGCATGAAGAGACAACTCACATTAAAGCAAGAAGAGATTGCTGAAGAAGAAGAAGAAACCATCTGTGCTGCTCAAAAAGAGACCGCTGATGTTTAGGAAAAAGAGACCAACATCGCTGTGCCAAAAGAGACCACCGATATTCAGCTAGAGGAGACTACCCACACACAGTAGGAAGAGACTTCCAACGTTCAGCCGAAAGAGACCACTGATATTCAGCCAGAGGAGAATACCCACACATAGTAGGAAGAGACTTCCAACGTTCAGCTGAAAGAGACCACTGATATTCCACCAGAGGAGACTACCCACACATAGTAGGAAGAGACTTCCAACGTTCAGCCGAAAGAGACCACTGATATTCAGCCAGAGGAGACTACCCACACATAGTAGGTAGAGACCACCAACGTTCAGCCGAAAGAGAGCACTGATATTCAGCCAGAGGAGACTACCCACACATAGTAGGAAGAGACCATTGTTGTTCAGCGTGAAAAGACTACCTGCATACACCAACAAAGGACCACAGTAAGGAGGAGTAAAAGATTTTGTGAATGGACATCTTCCAGACAGCAGATACCACAGGCTCCAGTTACTAACAGGTAACATCTATGTGCTCAAAATGTGAGTTTACACCCTTGATGTTCCAGTGTATTATGGTTGTAATCCGCATTAATGGGACAAGCAGTAGACATTTCAGTCCATCTCTGCGTCCTCATCTTCAATCCGTAGCACAGAGATCTGATTAAAAACTTTAACACATAATTTTTGTTGTTGTCTCCTATACCATGCGCAGGCTAAAACCAATTTAAAAGGATGGAGGATTCTTTCCAGTCTCCACAATGCTAACTTTGTTTCCTTTTCTGATGTTATGACCATTGCTCCAAGAGGATCTAGGCGTGGCTGGGAGGGAGCGTTCCAGTACCCCAGGCTATTGAAGGTTTCGACTGCTAAGTGGTCTGAGAAGTTTATCACCTTCACCACGCGGCGCACTGATTTTTCCAAGGGGTTGGTGGTTGAATGCCTCCACCTGAAAGAACGCCTTCCACCTAAATCAAGGGCAATGCCGTTGCTTAGAAGAAAGAAAAAACAATGGGTATTGAAATCGTGGTGAAGAACAGGCTGCTCATGATCAGGACAAAAAAGACTGAGTTTACTCCCCAGGTGTTCCAGTGTATTAGAAATTCAAGATGGTATTCGTGATGATAGGACGAGCAGTAGACTTTCAGTCCATCTCTGCATCCTCATCTTTAATTTGTAGCACAGAGAACTGATTCGAAACTGCTACACATAACTTTTTGCATGGTCCTTTGTCTAACCTGGTTCTTTGTCCTAATGGCAAGTGCCACCAAGTGGAAAAGTATGGAGGCTGCTTTTTATTTTATTTCAGCCACTGATGTTCAGCATGAAGAGACAACTCACGTTAAAGCAAGAAGAAACTGCTAAAGAAGAAGAAGAAGAAGAAGGAACCATCTGTGCTCCCCGAAAACAGACCACTGACGTTCAGCAAAAAGAGACCACTGACATTCAGCAGAGATCACTGATATTCAGCCAGAGGAGACTACCCACACATAGTAGGAAGAGATACCAACGTTCAGCCGAAAGAGACCACTGATGTTAAGCCAGGAGACTACTCACACATAGTAGGAAGAGACCATTGTTGTTCAGCATGAAAAGACTACCAACAAAGGACCACAGTAAGGAGGAGTAAAAGATTTGTGAATGGACATCTTCCAGACAGCAAATACCACAGGCTTCAAGTACTAAGGGGGAAGCTTTACGTGCTCAAGATGTGAATTTACACCCCTGATGTTCCAGTGTATTATGGTTGTATCTGTATTAATGGGACAAGCAGTAGACATTTCAGTCCATTTCTGCATCCTCATCTTCAATCCGTAGCACAGAGATTTGATTAAAAACATTAACAGATAATTTGTTGTTGTTTTCTATCCCACGGGCAGGCTAAAAACCAGTTTAGAAGGATGGAAGATTCTTTCCAGTCTCCAAAATGCTAACTTTGTTTCCTTTTCTAATGTTATGAACATTGCACCCAGAGGATCTAGGCGTGGTGGGGAGCGCGTTCCCAGTAGCCCCAGCCATTGAAGTTTTTTGGACTGCTAAGTGGTCGGAGAAGTTTATCACATTCACCAGGTGGTACACTGATTTTTCCAAGGTGGCTGGTCGAATGCTTCCACCTGAGACAACCCCTTCCTCTAAAATGAAGGGCAATGCCGTTGCTGGGAAGAAAAAAGAAACAAACAATGGGTATTGAAATCATGCCCAAGAACAGGCTGTTCACGTTCAGAAAAAACAGACCTCTCACATTCAGTAAGAAACCACTCACGTTCAACATGAGGGGACAACTCACATTAAGCAAGAAGAGGCCGCTGATACTGGAAATGAACAGTCACCTGTGCTCCACGAAAAGAGACCACTGGCGTTCATAAAAAAAGAGATCACTAATGTGCAGTAGAAAGAAGAGCCAAGACTATTGACATTCAGCAAGAGGAGACTACCCACACTACTGTGACATGCAGTAGGAAGAGATCACCAACATCCAGGAGAAAAGAGGCCACTGATATTCCACAACTGAATACTACCCACATACGTTTGGAAGAAACTACTGACATTCAGGAGAAAGAGAAAACCAACGTTCAGGAAAAATTTGAAAAACCACAGACGTTCAACAAGAGAAGACAAACCTCAATCCCACATCAAAAGACCACAGTAAGAGAGAGTGAAATATTTTGTTAATATGTGTGTTCTGGAGAGCAAATACCACAGGCTTCAGGTATTGACAGAGAAGCTGTACTCCTTCAAAAACTGAGTTTACACCCCAGGTGTTCCAGTGTATTAAGATGGTATCCGTGATGATAAGAAGAGCAGTAGACATTTTAGTCCATCTCTGCATCCTCATCTTTAATCTGTAGCACAGAGAACTGATTCGAAACTGCTACACATAACTTTTTGCATGGTCCTTTGTCCAACCTGGTCCTTGGTCCTAATGGTAGGTTGACACCAAGTGGAAGAGTATGGAGGCTGCTTTTTATTTTTATATCTCAGCCACTGACGTTCAGCATGAAGAGACAACTCACATTAAAGCAAGAAAGAGATTGCTGAAGAAGAAAGAAGAAACCATCTGTGCTGCTCAAAAAGAGACCGCTGATGTTTAGGAAAAAGAGACCAACATCGCTGTGCCAAAAGAGACCACCGATATTCAGCTAGAGGAGACTACCCACACACAGTAGGAAGAGACTTCCAACGTTCAGCCGAAAGAGACCACTGATATTCAGCCAGAGGAGAATACCCACACATAGTAGGAAGAGACTTCCAACGTTCAGCTGAAAGAGACCACTGATATTCCACCAGAGGAGACTACCCACACATAGTAGGAAGAGACTTCCAACGTTCAGCCGAAAGAGACCACTGATATTCAGCCAGAGGAGACTACCCACACATAGTAGGTAGAGACACCAACGTTCAGCCGAAAGAGAGCACTGATATTCAGCCAGAGGAGACTACCCACACATAGGAAGAAGAGACCATTGTTGTTCAGCGTGAAAAGACTACCTGCATACACCAACAAAGGACCACAGTAAGGAGGAGTAAAAGACTTTGTGAATGGACATCTTCTAGACAGCAGATACCACAGGCTCCAGTTACTAACAGTAACATCTATGTGCTCAAAATGTGAGTTTACACCCTTGATGTTCCAGTGTATTATGGTTGTAATCCGCATTAATGGGACAAGCAGTAGACATTTCAGTCCATCTCTGCGTCCTCATCTTCAATCCGTAGCACAGAGATCTGATTAAAAACTTTAACACATAATTTTTGTTGTTGTGTCTCCTATACCATGCGCAGGCTAAAACCAATTTAAAAGGATGGAGGATTCTTTCCAGTCTCCACAATGCTAACTTTGTTTCCTTTTCTGATGTTATGACCATTGCTCCAAGAGGATCTAGGCGTGGCTGGGAGGGAGCGTTCCCAGTACCCCAGGCTATTGAAGGTTTCGACTGCTAAGTGGTCTGAGAAGTTTATCACCTTCACCACGCGGCGCACTGATTTTTCCAAGGTGGTTGGTTGAATGCCTCCACCTGAAAGAACGCCTTCCACCTAAATCAAGGGCAATGCCGTTGCTTAGAAGAAAGAAAAAACAATGGGTATTGAAATCGTGGTGAAGAACAGGCTGCTCATGATCAGGACAAAAAAGACTGAGTTTACTCCCCCAGGTGTTCCAGTGTATTAAGAAATTCAAGATGGTATTCGTGATGATAGGACGAGCAGTAGACATTTCAGTCCATCTCTGCATCCTCATCTTTAATTTGTAGCACAGAGAACTGATTCGAAACTGCTACACATAACTTTTTGCATGGTCCTTTGTCTAACCTGGTTCTTTGTCCTAATGGCAAGTTGCCACCAAGTGGAAAAGTATGGAGGCTGCTCTTTTTATTTTATTTCAGCCACTGATGTTCAGCATGAAGAGACAACTCACGTTAAAGCAAGAAGAAACTGCTAAAGAAGAAGAAGAAGAAGAAGAAGGAACCGTCTGTGCTCCTCGAAAACAGACCACTGACGTTCAGCAAAAAGAGACCACTGACATTCAGCAGAGATCACTGATATTCAGCCACAGGAGACTACCCACACATAGTAAGAAGAGACTACCAACGTTCAGCCGAAAGAGACCACTGATGTTAAGCCCAGAGGAGACTACTCACACATAGTAGGAAGAGACCATTGTTGTTCAGCATGAAAAGACTACCAACAAAGGACCACAGTAAGGAGGAGTAAAAGATTTGTGAATGGACATCTTCCAGACAGCAAATACCACAGGCTTCAAGTACTAAGGGGAAGCTTTACGTGCTCAAGATGTGAATTTACACCCCTGATGTTCCAGTGTATTATGGTTGTATCTGTATTAATGGGACAAGCAGTAGACATTTCAGTCCATTTCTGCATCCTCATCTTCAATCCGTAGCACAGAGATTTGATTAAAAACTTTAACAGATAATTGTGTTGTTGTTTTTCTATCCCACAGGCAGGCTAAAACCAGTTTAGAAGGATGGAAGATTCTTTTCCAGTCTCCAAAATGCTAGCTTTGTTTCCTTTTCTAATGTTATGAACATTGCACCTAGAGGATCTAGGCGTGGTGGGGAGGGAGCGTTCCCAGTAGCCCTAGCCATTGAAGTTTTGGACTGCTAAGTGGTCTGAGAAGTTTATCACCTTCACCAGGCGCCACACTGATTTTTCCAAGGTGGCCGGTCGAATGCTTCCACCTGAGACAACCCCTTCCTCTAAAATGAAGGGCATGCCGTTGCTGGGAAGAAACAAACAATGGGTATTGAAATCATGCCCAAGAACAGGCTGCCCACGTTCAGCAAAAACAGACCTCTCACATTCAGTAAGAAACCACTCACGTTCAACATGAGGGGACAACTCACATTAAGCAAGAAGAGGCCCGCTGATACTGGAAATGAACAGTCACCTGTGCTCCACGAAAGAGACCACTGGCGTTCATAAAAAAAGAGATCACTAATGTGCAGTAGAAAGAAGAGCCAAGACTATTGACATTCAGCAAGAGGAGACTACCCACGCTACTGTGACATGCAGTAGGAAGAGATCACCAACACCCAGGAGAAAAGAGGCCACTGATATTCCACAACTGAATACTACCCACATATGTTTGGAAGAAACTACTGACGTTCATGAGAAAGAGAAAACCAACGTTCAGGAAAAAATTTAAAAAACCACAAACGTTCAACAAGAGGAGACAACCTCAATCCCACATCAAAAGACCACAGTAAGAGAGAGTGAAATATTTTGTGAATATGTGTGTTCTGGAGAGCAAATACCACAGGCTACAGGTATTGACAGAGAAGCTGTACTCCTTCAAAAACTGAGTTTACACCCCAGTGTTCCAGTGTATTAAGATGGTATCCGTGATGATAAGAAGAGCAGTAGACATTTAAGTCCATCTCTGCATCCTCATCTTTAATCTGTAGCACAGAGAACTGATTCGAAACTGCTACACATAACTTTTTGCATGGTCCTTTGTCCAACCTGGTCCTTGGTCCTAATGGTAGGTTGACACCAAGTGGAAGAGTATGGAGGCTGCTTTTTATTTTTATCTCAGCCACTGATGTTCAGTATGAAGAGACAACTCACATTAAAGCAAGAAGAGACTGCTGAAGAAGAAGAAGGAACCTCATCTGCTCCTCAAAAACAGACCGCTGACGTTCAGCAAAAAGAGACCAACGTGACGTCGCTGGGCCGAAAAAGACTACCGATATTCCGCCAGAGGAGACTACCCACACATAGTAGGAAGAGACTTCCGACATTCAGCCGAAAGAGACCACTGATATTCCGCCAGAGGAGAATACCCACACATAGTAGGAAGAGACTTCCAACGTTCAGCCGAAAGATACCACCGATACTCCACCAGAGGAGAATAACCCACACATAGTAGGAAGAGACTTCCGACATTCAGCCGAAAGAGACCACTGATATTCAGCCAGAGGAGACTACCCACACATAGTAGGAAGAGACTTCCAACGTTCACCGAAAGAGACCACCGATATTCCACCAGAGGAGAATACCCACACATAGTAGGAAGAGACTTCCAATATTCAGCCGAAAGAGACCACTGATATTCAGCCAGAGGAGACTACCCACACATAGTAGGAAAGAGACTTCCAACGTTCAGCCGAAAGAGACCACCGATATTCCACCAGAGGAGAATACCCACACATAGTAGGAAGAGACTTCCGACATTCAGCCGAAAGAGACCGCTGATATTCAGCCAGAGGAGACTACCCACACATAGTAGGAAGAGACTTCCAACGTTCAGCCGATAGAGACCATCGATATTCCGCCAGAGGAGAATACCCACACATAGTAGGAAGAGACTTCCGACATTCAGCCGAAAGAGACCGCTGATATTCAGCCAGAGGAGACTACCCACATATAGTAGGAAGAGACTTCCAACGTTCAGCCGAAAGAGACCATCGATATTCCGCCAGAGGAGAATACCCACACATAGTAGGAAGAGACTTCCGACATTCAGCCGAAAGAGACCGCTGATATTCAGCCAGAGGAAACTACCCACACATAGTAGGAAGAGACTTCCAACGTTCAGCCGAAAGAGACCACTGATATTCCGCCAGAGGAGATACCCCACACATAGTAGGAAGAGACTTCCGACATTCAGCCGAAAGAGACCGCTGATATTCAGCCAGAGGAGACTACCCACACATAGTAGGAAGAGACTTCCAACGTTCAGCCGAAAGAGACCACCGATATTCCGCCAGAGGAGAATACCCACACATAGTAGGAAGAGACTTCGAACATTCAGCCGAAAGAGACCATCGATATTCAGCCAGAGGAGACTACCCACACATAGTAGGAAGAGACTTCCGACGTTCAGCCGAAAGAGACCACTGATATTCCACCAGAGGAGAATACCCACACATAGCAGGAAGAGACTTCCGACGTTCAGCCGAAAGAGACCACTGATATTCAGCCAGAGGAGAACTGCCCACACATAGTAGGAAGAGACTTCCAACGTTCAGCCGAAAGAGACCACCGATATTCCGCCAGAGGAGAATACCCACACATAGTAGGAAGAGACTTTCCGACATTCAGCCGAAAGAGACCACTGATATTCAGCCAGAGAGACTACCCACACACAGTAGGAAGAGACTTCCAACGTTCAGCCGAAAGAGACCACCGATATTCCTCCAGAGGAGAATACCCACACATAGTAGGAAGAGACTTCCGACATTCAGCCGAAAGAGACCGCTGATATTCTGCCAGAGGAGACTACCCACACATAGTAGGAAGAGACTTCCAACGTTCAGCCGAAAGAGACCACTGATATTCCACCAGAGGAGAATACCCACACATAGCAGGAAGAGACTTCCGACATTCAGCCGAAAGAGACCGCTGATATTCAGCCAGAGGAGACTACCCACACATAGTAGGAAGAGACTTCCAACGTTTTCAGCCGAAAGAGACCACTGATATTCCGCCAGAGGAGAATACCCACACATAGTAGGAAGAGACTTCCGACATTCAGCCGAAAGAGACCACTGATATTCAGCCAGAGGAGACTACGCACACATAGTAGGAAGAGACTTCCAACGTTCAGCCGAAAGAGACCACCGATATTCCGCCAGAGGAGAATACCCACACATAGTAGGAAGAGACTTCCAACATTCAGCCGAAAGAGACCACTGATGTTAAGCCAGAAGAGACTACCCACACATAGTAGGAAGAGACCACCAACGTTCAGCAGAAAGAGACCTCTGATATTCAGCCAGAGGAGACTACCCACACACAGTAGGAAGAGACCATTGTTATTCAGCATGAAAAGACTACCCGCATACAGCAACAAGGGACCACAGTAAGGAGAGAGTAAAAGAATTTGTGAATGGACATCTTCCAGACAGCAAATACCACAGACATCAAGTACAAGCACGGAAGCTGTGCCTGCTCGAAATTTGAGTGTACACCCCTGATGTTCCAGTGTGTTAAGGTTGTATCCATGTTGATGAGCAAAGCAATACACATTTCAGCCCATCTCTGCGTCCTCTTCAATGTGTAGCACAGAGAATTGATGAGAAACTGTTACACATAATTTAAAGTATTGTCCCCTGTCTCACTGGCAGGTTGATACCCCCAGTGGGAAAGTATGCAGCCTGCTTTTCTATTTCCATAATCTCAGCTTTGTTTCTTTTTCTGTTGTGATGATACTGCTTCCAGCGGATCAAGGCGGGTTTGGGAGGGAATGTTTTCAGAAACCCTGGCTGTAGTAGTTCTGGACTGCTAAGAGGTCTGTGAAGTATCGGGTTTACCACTTCCACCCGGGGCGCACTTATTTGCAAGGTGGCAGGCTCAACCCCTCTGCATGAAGCAGCTTTCTTTCATTGAAAACATAAATAATACTACTGCTGAACAGGAAAGAAAAACAAAGGGTATTAAAATCGTGGCCAAGATCAGATAATTCTAGCGTAGGAAACCACCCTCTCTCGCTCAGCAAGAGGAAACTGGCATTCAACATGAAGGGACAACTCACATTAGCGAGAAGAAACCGCTGAAGAAGAAGAAAGAAGAAGAAGAAGAAACCATCCATGCTTTCCAAAAGCAGACCACTGAGGTTGAGCAAGAGGAGATACCCGCGTACAGTAGGAAGCAATGTTCAGCAGAAAGAGGCCACAGATGTTCAGCATGAACAGGCTACCCCCATGCAGCAACAAGGACCACCGTGAGGAGAGAGTAAAAGAGTTGGTGAACATGTGTCTTCTGGAGAGCAATTGTCACAAACTTCAGGTATTGACGGGGAAGCTGTACCTCCTCGAAATTTGAGTTTTATAGCCCAAAATATTCCAGGAATGTAGTTGTATCCCTGATGATGGAACAAGCAGTGGACATTCTAGTCCATTTCTGCGTCCTCATCTTCAATCTGCAGCACAGAGAACTATTAGAAACTTTTACACATGATGTTTAATGTGGTCTCCTATCCCATGGGCAGGCTGACACCCAATGGGAAGGGATGAAGTATTCTTTCCCATCTCCACAATCTTCACTTTGTTTCCTACCAGTCACCATGGTGAAGTGGTTAGCGTCGCGGACTCCCGGCTGGAAGGTCATGGGTTCGATTCCCATCAGAGTCATGTGGAAGTTTTCTGCCCCGACCGGCTCCTACCCTGAGTTGAGTTTGCTACAGGCTCAGTTGGAAGGCTGAGACCACACAGTGGATTTCTTCCACTTAGCGGATGCATCTCCGAGTTGCTCAAATTTCCTGACCAACACTGCAGGTGTCTGTATCTCTCGGGCTTGGTTGACACCGGAATATATTATGAAAGAAGCGTAGAGTGTAGCCCTGACTGCAGTCTCAGACCAGAATGGAATTCTGTGGCATCATCTTCATCATCCTCATTGAACATTTCACATCGATAAGCATAACAAAAAAAAGTCTCAGATTCCTTGGCCCTTCATGCCCTGCTCTCATGGTGACCTCAGTTTTTGATATCCTCTCCACGTCTGTGGCCTTGAGTTGGTTTCCGTCGGGTCACCGGTATCAGCGAGTCCATGGGGGGCTGTGGTTGGATGGACGTGGTGGCGCCCTCTGGAGGGAGAGCTCACACCGGCTTCTCGACTAAGCAATGATTGTCATCAGTAGGGGGGTTAGCAGGTGGTGTCCTGTGTATGTTGGATCAGAACAGGTGCCACTGAACACCACCGCAGTGACTCGGCAGCAGTGCAGTGTCTCCTCTGATGGGTTGTCTCTTGATGACTTGACATTGACTGCTTCCTGTGGATTGCCTGTACCGGGGCTGTGGCGGGACTGACCGGGCTGTGGATGGAATGTCAGAATGTGTGGCATGGTGCACTGTCACTGAGGTGGCACAGAAGATGGGACAGCAACAAACAAACAAAAAAAAATCTTCACTTTGTTTCCTTTTTTCTGTAGTTATGAGCACTGCTCTAGAAGATCGAGGTGGGGTTGGGAGGGGGTGTTCCCAGTAGCCTAGTTTTAGACTACAAAGTGGTCTTAGAAGTTTATTATCTTCACCAGGGGGGCACCAGTTTTGCAAGGTGGCTGGATGAATGCCTCCATCTGGAACAACGCCTTCCATCAAAATGAAGGGCGATGCTCATGCTGGTACTGTAAAAAGGGGGGGGGGGGGGGGGGGGGGGATATTAAAAATCGTGCTCAAGAACAAACCCCTCACGTTCAGGAAAAACGGACCTCTCACATTCAGCAAGAGGCCACTGACGTTCAGCATGAAGATGCAACTCACGCTAAGCAAAAAGAGACCCCTGACATTGAGGAAGAAGAACCATCTGACGTTCAGTAAAAGGAGACCACACTCGTTCAGCAAAAGGAGACCCCGGTCGTTCAGCAGAAAGAGACCACAGTCGTTCAGCAGAAAAAGACCTCTGATTTTAAGCAGGAGGAGACTATCTACAAACAGTAGGAAGAGAGCACCAATTGTTCAGCTAAAACAGGCCACTGACGTTCACCCAATGCAGCAACAAAGGACCGCAGTGAGATGATACTTTCGGTGGTACATCTCCGAACCAGGATTTTATGGAGTTTGCTTTAAAGCGTTTATATAGCATTATTCACGTTTCAACACTATATAAGAGCATGTTTTACAGTGAGTAATACATCACATGGAATGCTCTATCGAGCTGTCCCACCTTTTGAAAGATATGAGTGACTGTGAAATGTTGGCCCATGTGTATTCAGCAGAAATTTGCTTCTTCTGTAGGGTCACCGGTGACAGGCGGTAACATTATCTCACGTGTGAACGATTGTTTCTAAAAACCTTGTTAGCTGTCTGCCATTCAGGTCGATTCAGTTCACGTTGTGCTTAGCCCAGCAGACCTCAAAGGGCCATATCAGGGCTGTTGCCTTGTCACAGTCACTCTCTACAAATTCTTTTTTTTAATGATATACGTATACAACTCATTGAAACAGATTTTCTGAAAACACGCTGAAAGTGCCCCAGAGTCTTTCTTCCGTAAATCTCACATCAACATTTTCCAGCAAGAAATCACTAACATTCAGCAAGAAGCCCGTTCCCTTTTCAGCTGACATTCAGTACGCAATTGTTGACGACCAGGAAGAAACTACTAACGTGCAGCAAGAAACAGCTCAAGTTTAGCAAAGAACCGATTGACGTTTAGCAATGATAATTGACATTCGGTAAAAAGGGAATGCTAATGTTCATCAAGTTTTTTTTTTAACGGTCAACAACAAACCACTGAAGCAAGCAACCATTGAGGTTCATCAGGAACAAACTGCTTCTGACGTTCTGCAATAAGGAACTTCAAACTATGGATACACAGGGCATAGACTGAGTAGAGTACATCCCACACACTGCGAATAAAAATACAAGCCGAAGCACAAGCTCAAGCGCCATGTGTATCTGAAAGAGAGAACACAAACAAGTCATAAATCTTCTGAACTAGCATGCAAAAAGCTCACACGCGAAGAAAATAAAAATGAACCGGAACAAATCAAAAGAAATTCCCAACACAAGTGCAGTCTATTCTATTATTGCAAATACAAACAATAGCCTAGGGCAAGTTAAAGTTTGTGTGTGTGTTGTGTGTGTGTGTGTGTGTGTGTGTGTGTGTGTGTGAAGAACACGAAAATGAATAAATACAAATCATCTGGTGTTTGATATCCAAGTATAAAGCTTACAGTTACCTTGCAGATGATGGCAAAATCCTTTTTCCAGCTATTATTATTCCCAGCAGCATTAGGCCCTACCGTCCAAAGCTAGCAATAGTCTCAGCACGTAGTAAATGAACGCTAGGGTTAAATAGCACACTTATACTAGTTACAGAATGATCTATCAATTGAAACTATACTAACATGACTGAAAAACGTTTTCCAGTTCACAACCCGATTTGTTCTAAAGTAAGGCTACACACTATGGTATGCCATGGTCATTGGTCTAGACTATACGTAAGACAAATAGGACTTCGAGTGAAGACATCACAGTCACTCCCAAAATCCATTATTTAAACGTAAAATGTTATAATGCCCATAGATACGCTGATTATACAGTTTAAAGCACAGTAAATCAAATGAGGATTTGGATTCAAAATACACCTTTTTGCGGCAACCCTCAGAAACTGACTACATAATCTCACAACGATAAAAGAGAAGAAAACATTCTAAAACAATATTAGTCTGAGCAGTAGAATATTCCAGATTGAAGTGCAAGCTTTAAAATTGTTTTATGAATAAACTGACGCACGACACCACGTACAACACTAGAAAAATAAGTTTACCACTTCAGCGATGCCCTAGGGCCTAAAAACGAATCGAGCAAGAGTAAGATTTCAACCCACGAGTTACTTCCCTTGAACGCAAAAAAAAAAAAAAAAAAAAAAAAAAAACCCGCAAACTTGGGAAGATGACGGCGTCGGAGGAGTGCAGTCTTCAATGCACAATGTTCGTCATTTTGACATCGATTCTGACGTGAGCATATTCTGCTTTTATCTGTAGTTGTGTAATGGCTACTGGAGCATAACATTAAAGAGTAAAAGTAGTTTTTTAGCTCGACAAACAATACCTGAACACGTAAACGAAGACATTTCAGTTGAGTGAGCCCGAAAAAAAGTGTGATTAACTCCCTTGGCAGA
The DNA here is from genome assembly GCA_016801955.1 of Conus betulinus. Taxonomy (NCBI): domain Eukaryota; kingdom Metazoa; phylum Mollusca; class Gastropoda; order Neogastropoda; family Conidae; genus Conus; species Conus betulinus. The sequence goes on from JADBJO010006773.1 coordinate 91,899, forward strand.
TTTATTATTTTTATATTTAAATGGTTAATATTTGGTTATCATATTCTTTTACAGCTCTTGATTTTCATCAACAAGATGGAAAATAATGTTAAATATAACTTTTTCTAATTTCAAAAAATTCATGTTCATGATCTAAACTTATATCCAGTACAGGTTTGTAGCCCAAAATGCACAGCTACTAATGGGGTGTTATCTTTTGTTTTATTATTATACTTTCTCTTTTTAAAATTAATTGCTATATATTCTCTTTTGCTTTTGCTTTAATACTACACTTTATCATGTGTGTGGAATCTTTTGTTTTAATATCATTGTTACCATTTTTTTTTATAGGAGAGGGAGTGGGATACTCTGCAAAGAATATACTAACAGAATTTTTAAATGATGGGGAAAAAGGCTGTTTGAGGTTGTTTTTTTGTGTGTGTGTGTGCACAACAAACGAAAGCTCTAGAAAAAACACATCCTGTTGTTTAACAGGAATTTCTTTGTGGGTACCATGTCATTAGACGATCTGACCGATTTTTGGGCAGGTCTGTCAACTGACCTTATTATAGAGCAGGTTCTGATGCAAAGTCTGAAAGTCAGTGGAGGTTTAACTCGAGGGACTGGCCTAGGGAAAGGAGAGCGGTCTGTCTGGTTGTTGTGCATGCCAGCGTGCACCGAGATCAGCGTCGCCATGCAGTCTGTGACAGAAGTCTGCCTGAAGACCATCGTGCGGCATGAGGACATCAGCATGAGTCGACAGCAGCGAGATCATCGAGACACAACCATGATCCTACGTTATTTGCAGCAAAGGAATCCACTTAGTGAAACGGATGTGTTGATAAGCATTGGAAGTGGAAGAACAGCAGACCAAGCAGCAAATCCTGACAAAGCAAAAGAAATTGGGGATGCGATGTTGAAATCCATGACTGGCAAGAACTTTGCAGATGTCACCTTCTTGAAGAAAAATCAAGCAAAGACAATGGCTTCAGGAACTATGATCAAAGTCAACAATGATGCGGTGACAGTTGACCCGAATCTTTTGTTCCAAAGACTGACAAAAGCAGCTGAAAAAAAACTCCAAATCTGTTGGAAGATTCGTTGAAATATGAACTAACTAATTTTTCCATCTTCGCTGTTTGATGCATGTGGTCTTCCAAGAAGAGTAAACAAAGCAGCTCTAGCAGACTACATTTGGACATCAACCAAACAAGTCAGACCAAGCACTCCACTGGTGCATTCACAGTCATCGACGGGGGGTCTCTACTTCACCGTATCCCTTGGCCCAGTGGAGCAACTTTTTCGAAGATCGTTGCCATGTACATGGATTTTGTCATTCGAAGATACACGAAAGTGTCAGTTGTGTTTGATGGATACTGCGGATCGTCCACAAAAGATGTTGCACACCTCCATAGAACGAAGTAAAACACCACTGCCACTAGTGCCAGAGACATTGCTTTCCAACCAGAAATGGCTCTCTATGGATCTGAAGAGCAGTCCTGGCCAATCCTTACAACAAACAACGTTTCATAGACTTGCTCATCCACTCCCTTCAGAGCAGCAGCGTTGACGTGTTGCATGCAAATGGAGATGCTGATTGTCTCATCGTCAAGACAACCCTTGAAAAAGCAGTGGAGGTGAAAACAGTACTTGTAGGCAACGACACCGACCTTCCGGTGCTACTCCAGCATCATCTCGGATCAGATCACCACCCAGTTTATTCATGTCTTCAGGAACTAAGAAAGATTCCAGAGTGTGGGACATCCGATCTATTCAAGAAACTTTGGGCACAGATGTTTGCAGCAGAATTCTTTTTGCCCATGCGTTTGGGGTGTGTGACACTACCAGCGCTATTTTTTTCTTTGGGAAAATCGCTTCCCTTGAAAAAGCTGGCAATTTCGGAGTTTTTTCGAAAGCAGGCAGATGTCTTTCTTCGGAAAAGTGACACACAGGAGGTGGTTGCAGCTGGTGAGACTGCCCTTGTATTTCTGTTTGGTGGGAGATCTGACGACAAGTTTGATAGACTCCGATATGTCAAGTATTCCCAGAAGTTGATCGTCAGCTCCTCAGCTTTGCAACCAAACAAACTACCTCCATCAGCAGCAGCAGCGAAGTTCCACTCCATGCGATGCTACTACCAAGTGCAAGAGTGGCTTTTTTCTCAGTAATGGCAGCCCTGACTTCTATTTCAGCTCCCTTGAATGGGGATGGCAAAGAACCAGCGGTATGTTGCTTCCAGTCTGCTGTGATGAGCCTGCTGCCCCAGAGGAGCTGAATATCATTAAATGTAGCTGCAAAATTGACTGCCAAACGGCCAAATGTTCATGCAGACAGCACAGTCTTGTGTGTGATGTTGCTTGCAGTGAGTGCAAAGGGGGAAGTTGTTTAAACTCCATACAGAAGATGGTGTGCTTTGATGACAGTGACTCTTCAGACGACAATGAGTAATGTCTCCATTTACTCGGTAAGAGAAATCTGTTGATTTCGAAAAGTCACAAGGTTATTTGGGAACTGTTGTCGTGATTTTTGAACACAAAATCAAAACTGTACTCTGTTTCAGCATGATTACATTTAAGTGCAGTCTTATTTGTAGTGGTGAATCTGAAGAAACTATGGCTCAGGATGACAGTGCCTCTGAAGCACATATTTTAATGTGACATTTTTTTCTCGGAGTATA
>JADBJO010006773.1:97182-126521 GCA_016801955.1 Conus betulinus
TCTCCTCTGGTGGAGTATCGGTGGTATCTTTCGGCTGAACGTTGGAAGTCTCTTCCTACTAGTGTGGGTATTCTCCTGGGCGGAATATCGGTGGTCTCTTTCGGCTGAATGTCGGAAGTCTCTTCCTACTATGTGTGGGTAGTCTCCTCTGGCGGAATATCGGTAGTCTTTTTCGGCCCAGCGACGTCACGTTGGTCTCTTTTTTGAACGTCAGCGGTCTGTTTTCGCGGAGCAGATGAGGTTCCTTCTTCTTCTTCAGCAGTCTCTTCTGCTTTAATGTGAGTTGTCTCTTCATACTGAACATCAGTGGCTGAGATAAAAATAAAAAGCAGCCTCCATACTCTTCCACTTGGTGTCAACCTACCATTAGGACCAAGGACCAGGTTGGACAAAGGACCATGCAAAAAGTTATGTGTAGCAGTTTCGAATCAGTTCTCTGTGCTACAGATTAAAGATGAGGATGCAGAGATGGACTAAAATGTCTACTGCTCTTCTTATCATCACGGATACCATCTTAATACACTGGAACACCTGGGGTGTAAAACTCAGTTTTTGAAGGAGTACAGCTTCTCTGTCAATACCTGAAGCCTGTGGTATTTGCTCTCCAGAACACACATATTCACAAAATATTTCACTCTCTCTTACTGTGGTCTTTTGATGTGGGATTGAGGTTGTCTTCTCTTGTTGAACGTCTGTGGTTTTTCAAATTTTTCCTGAACGTTGGTTTTCTCTTTCTCATGAATGTCAGTAGTTTCTTCCAAACGTATGTGGGTAGTATTCAGTTGTGGAATATCAGTGGCCTCTTTTCTCCTGGATGTTGGTGATCTCTTCCTACTGCATGTCACAGTAGTGTGGGTAGTCTCCTCTTGCTGAATGTCAATAGTCTTGGCTCTTCTTTCTACTGCACATTAGTGATCTCTTTTTTTATGAACGCCAGTGGTCTCTTTTCGTGGAGCACAGGTGACTGTTCATTTCCAGTATCAGCGGCCTCTTCTTGCTTAATGTGAGTTGTCCCCTCATGTTGAACGTGAGTGGTTTCTTACTGAATGTGAGAGGTCTGTTTTTTCTGAACGTGAACAGCCTGTTCTTGGGCATGATTTCAATACCCATTGTTTGTTTGTTTTTTCTTCCCAGCAACGGCATTGCCCTTCATTTTAGAGGAAGGGGTTGTCTCAGGTGGAAGCATTCGACCAGCCACCTTGGAAAAATCAGTGTACCACCTGGTGAATGTGATAAACTTCTCCGACCACTTAGCAGTCCAAAACTTCAATGGCTAGGGCTACTGGGAACGCCCTCCCCACCACGCCTAGATCCTCTGGGTGCAATGTTCATAACATTAGAAAAGGAAACAAAGTTAGCATTTTGGAGACTGGAAAGAATCTTCCATCCTTCTAAACTGGTTTTAGCCTGCCCGGGGATAGAAAACAACAACAAATTATCTGTTAATGTTTTTAATCAAATCTCTGTGCTACGGATTGAAGATGAGGATGCAGAAATGGACTGAAATGTCTACTGCTTGTCCCATTAATACAGATACAACCATAATACACTGGAACATCAGGGGTGTAAATTCACATCTTGAGCACGTAAAGCTTCCCCCTTAGTACTTGAAGCCTGTGGTATTTGCTGTCTGGAAGATGTCCATTCACAAATCTTTTTACTCCTCCTTACTGTGGTCCTTGTTGGTAGTCTTTTCATGCTGAACAACAATGGTCTCTTCCTACTATGTGTGAGTAGTCTCCTGGCTTAACATCAGTGGTCTCTTTCGGCTGAACGTTGGTATCTCTTCCTACTATGTGTGGGTAGTCTCCTCTGGCTGAATATCAGTGATCTCTGCTGAATGTCAGTGGTCTCTTTTTGCTGAACGTCAGTGGTCTGTTTTCGGGGAGCACAGATGGTTCCTTCTTCTTCTTCTTCTTCTTCTTTAGCAGTTTCTTCTTGCTTTAACGTGAGTTGTCTCTTCATGCTGAACATCAGTGGCTGAAATAAAATAAAAAGCAGCCTCCATACTTTTCCACTTGGTGGCAACTTGCCATTAGGACAAAGAACCAGGTTAGACAAAGGACCATGCAAAAAGTTATGTGTAGCAGTTTCGAATCAGTTCTCTGTGCTACAAATTAAAGATGAGGATGCAGAGATGGACTGAAATGTCTACTGCTCGTCCTATCATCACGAATACCATCTTGAATTTCTTAATACACTGGAACACCTGGGGAGTAAACTCAGTCTTTTTGTCCTGATCATGAGCAGCCTGTTCTTCACCACGATTTCAATACCCATTGTTTTTTCTTTCTTCTAAGCAACGGCATTGCCCTTGATTTAGGTGGAGGGCGTTCTTTCAGGTGGAGGCATTCAACCAACCACCTTGGAAAAATCAGTGCGCCGCGTGGTGAAGGTGATAAACTTCTCAGACCACTTAGCAGTCGAAACCTTCAATAGCCTGGGGTACTGGGAACGCTCCCTCCCAGCCACGCCTAGATCCTCTTGGAGCAATGGTCATAACATCAGAAAAGGAAACAAAGTTAGCATTGTGGAGACTGGAAAGAATCCTCTCCATCCTTTTAAATTGGTTTTAGCCTGCGCATGGTATAGGAGACACAACAACAAAAATTATGTGTTAAAGTTTTTAATCAGATCTCTGTGCTACGGATTGAAGATGAGGACGCAGAGATGGACTGAAATGTCTACTGCTTGTCCCATTAATGCGGATTACAACCATAATACACTGGAACATCAAGGGGTGTAAACTCACATTTTGAGCACATAGATGTTACCTGTTAGTAACTGGAGCCTGTGGTATCTGCTGTCTGGAAGATGTCCATTCACAAAATCTTTTACTCCTCCTTACTGTGGTCCTTTGTTGGTGTATGCAGGTAGTCTTTTCACGCTGAACAACAATGGTCTCTTCCTACTATGTGTGGGTAGTCTCCTCTGGCTGAATATCAGTGCTCTCTTTCGGCTGAACGTTGGTGGTCTCTACCTACTATGTGTGGGTAGTCTCCTCTGGCTGAATATCAGTGGTCTCTTTCGGCTGAACGTTGGAAGTCTCTTCTACTATGTGTGTGGGGTAGTCTCCTCTGGTGGAATATCAGTGGTCTCTTTCAGCTGAACGTTGGAAGTCTCTTCCTACTATGTGTGGGTATTCTCCTCTGGCTGAATATCAGTGGTCTCTTTCGGCTGAACGTTGGAAGTCTCTTCCTACTGTGTGTGGGTAGTCTCCTCTAGCTGAATATCGGTGGTCTCTTTTGGCACAGCGATGTTGGTCTCTTTTTTCTAAACATCAGCGGTCTCTTTTTGAGCAGCACAGATGGTTTCTTTCTTCTTCTTCAGCAATCTCTTCTTGCTTTAATGTGAGTTGTCTCTTCATGCTGAACGTCAGTGGCTGAGATAAAAAATAAAAAGCAGCCTCCATACTCTTCCACTTGGTGTCAACCTACCATTAGGACCAAGGACCAGGTTGGACAAAGGACCATGCAAAAAGTTATGTGTAGCAGTTTCGAATCAGTTCTCTGTGCTACAGATTAAAGATGAGGATGCAGAGATGGACTAAAAATGTCTACTGCTCTTCTTATCATCACGGATACCATCTTAATACACTGGAACACCTGGGGTGTAAACTCAGTTTTGAAGGAGTACAGCTTCTCTGTCAATACCTGAAGCCTGTGGTATTTGCTCTCCAGAACACACATATTAACAAAAAAATATTTCACTCTCTCTTACTGTGGTCTTTTGATGTGGGATTGAGGTTGTCTTCTCTTGTTGAACGTCTGTGGTTTTTTCAAATTTTTCCTGAACGTTGGTTTTCTCTTTCTCCTGAATGTCAGTAGTTTCTCCAAACGTATGTGGGTAGTATTCAGTTGTGGAATATCAGTGGCCTCTTTTCTCCTGGATGTTGGTGATCTCTTCCTACTGCATGTCACAGTAGTGTGGGTAGTCTCCTCTTGCTGAATGTCAATAGTCTTGGCTCTTCTTTCTACTGCACATTAGTGATCTCTTTTTTTATGAACGCCAGTGGTCTCTTTTCGTGGAGCACAGGTGACTGTTCATTTCCAGTATCAGCGGCCTCTTCTTGCTTAATGTGAGTTGTCCCCTCATGTTGAACGTGAGTGGTTTCTTACTGAATGTGAGAGGTCTGTTTTTTCTGAACGTGAACAGCCTGTTCTTGGGCATGATTTCAATACCCATTGTTTGTTTCTTTTTTTTCTTCCCAGCAACGGCATTGCCCTTCATTTTAGAGGAAGGGGTTGTCTCAGGTGGAAGCATTCGACCAGCCACCTTGGAAAAATCAGTGTGCCACCTGGTGAATGTGATAAACTTCTCCGACCACTTAGCAGTCCAAAACTTCAATGGCTGGGGCTACTGGGAACGCGCTCCCCACCACGCCTAGATCCTCTGGGTGCAATGTTCATAACATTAGAAAAGGAAACAAAGTTAGCATTTTGGAGACTGGAAAGAATCTTCCATCCTTCTAAACTGGTTTTAGCCTGCCCATGGGATAGAAAACAACAACAAATTATCTGTTAATGTTTTTAATCAAATCTCTGTGCTACGGATTGAAGATGAGGATGCAGAAATGGACTGAAATGTCTACTGCTTGTCCCATTAATACAGATACAACCATAATACACTGGAACATCAGGGGTGTAAATTCACATCTTGAGCACGTAAAGCTTCCCCCTTAGTACTTGAAGCCTGTGGTATTTGCTGTCTGGAAGATGTCCATTCACAAATCTTTTACTCCTCCTTACTGTGGTCCTTTGTTGGTAGTCTTTTCATGCTGAACAACAATGGTCTCTTCCTACTATGTGTGAGTAGTCTCCTGGCTTAACATCAGTGGTCTCTTTCGGCTGAACGTTGGTATCTCTTCCTACTATGTGTGGGTAGTCTCCTCTGGCTGAATATCAGTGATCTCTGCTGAATGTCAGTGGTCTCTTTTTGCTGAACGTCAGTGGTCTGTTTTCGGGGAGCACAGATGGTTCCTTCTTCTTCTTCTTCTTCTTTAGCAGTTTCTTCTTGCTTTAACGTGAGTTGTCTCTTCATGCTGAACATCAGTGGCTGAAATAAAATAAAAAGCAGCCTCCATACTTTTCCACTTGGTGGCAACTTGCCATTAGGACAAAGAACCAGGTTAGACAAAGGACCATGCAAAAAGTTATGTGTAGCAGTTTCGAATCAGTTCTCTGTGCTACAAATTAAAGATGAGGATGCAGAGATGGACTGAAATGTCTACTGCTCGTCCTATCATCACGAATACCATCTTGAATTTCTTAATACACTGGAACACCTGGGGAGTAACTCAGTCTTTTTTGTCCTGATCGTGAGCAGCCTGTTCTTCACCACGATTTCAATACCCATTGTTTTTTCTTTCTTTTAAGCAATGGCATTGCCCTTGATTTAGGTGGAAGGCGTTGTTTCAGGTGGAGGCATTCAACCAACCACCTTGGAAAAATCAGTGCGCCGCGTGGTGAAGGTGATAAACTTCTCAGACCACTTAGCAGTCGAAACCTTCAATAGCCTAGAGTACTGGGAACGCTCCCTCCCAGCCACGCCTAGATCCTCTTGGAGCAATGGTCATAACATCAGAAAAGGAAACAAAGTTAGCATTGTGGAGACTGGAAAGAATCCTCCATCCTTTTAAATTGGTTTTAGCCTGCGCATGGTAGGAGACAACAACAAAAATTTGTGTTAAAGTTTTTAATCAGATCTCTGTGCTACGGATTGAAGATGAGGGCGCAGAGATGGACTGAAATGTCTACTGCTTGTCCCATTAATGCGGATTACAACCATAATACACTGGAACATCAAGGGTGTAAACTCACATTTTGAGCACATAGATGTTACCTGTTAGTAATTGGAGCCTGTGGTATCTGCTGTCTGGAAGATGTCCATTCACAAAGTCTTTTACTCCTCCTTACTGTGGTCCTTTGTTGGTGTATGCAGGTAGTCTTTTCATGCTGAACAACAATGGTCTCTTCCTACTATGTGTGGGTAGTCTCCTCTGGCTGAATATCAGTGGTCTCTTTCGGCTGAACATTGGAAGTCTCTTCCTATGTGTGGGTAGTATCCTGTGGCTGTAGTCTCTCTCTGGCTGAATATCAGTGGTCTCTTTCGGCTGAACGCTGAAAGTCTCTTCCTACTATGTGTGGGTATTCTCCTCTGGCTGAATATCAGTGGTCTCTTTCGGCTGAACGTTGGAAGTCTCTCTTCCTACTGTGTGTGGGTAGTCTCCTCTAGCTGAATATCGGTGGTCTCTTTTGGCACAGCGATGTTGGTCTCTTTTTCCTAAACATCAGCGGTCTCTTTTTGAGCAGCACAGATGGTTTCTTCTTCTTCTTCAGCAATCTCTTCTTGCTTTAATGTGAGTTGTCTCTTCATGCTGAACGTCAGTGGCTGAGATAAAAATAAAAAGCAGCCTCCATACTCTTCCACTTGGTGTCAACCTACCATTAGGACCAAGGACCAGGTTGGACAAAGGACCATGCAAAAAGTTATGTGTAGCAGTTTCGAATCAGTTCTCTGTGCTACAGATTAAAGATGGGGATGCAGAGATGGACTAAAATATCTACTGTCTTCTTATCATCACGGATACCATCTTAATACACTGGAACACCTGGGGTGTAAACTCAGTTTTTGAAGGAGTACAGCTTCTCTGTCAATACCTGAAGCCTGTGGTATTTGCTCTCCAGAACACACATATTAACAAAATATTTCACTCTCTCTTACTGTGGTCTTTTGATGTGGGATTGAGGTTGTCTTTCTCTTGTTGAACGTCTGTGGTTTTTCAAATTTTTCCTGAACGTTGGTTTTCTCTTTCTCATGAACGTCAGTAGTTTCTTCCAAACGTATGTGGGTAGTATTCAGTTGTGGAATATCAGTGGCCTCTTTTCTCCTGGATGTTGGTGATCTCTTCCTACTGCATGTCACAGTAGTGTGGGTAGTCTCCTCTTGCTGAATGTCAATAGTCTTTGGCTCTTCTTTCTACTGCACATTAGTGATCTCTTTTTTTATGAACGCCAGTGGTCTCTTTTCGTGGAACACAGATGACTGTTCATTTCCAGTATCAGGGGCCTCTTCTTGCTTAATGTGAGTTGTCCCCTCATGTTGAACGTGAGTGGTTTCTTACTGAATGTGAGAGGTCTGTTTTTGCTGAACGTGAACAGCCTGTTCTTGGGCATGATTTCAATACCCATTGTTTGTTTTTTTTCTCTTCCCAGCAACGGCATTGCCCTTCATTTTAGAGGAAGGGGTGTCTCAGGTGGAAGCATTCAACCAGCCACCTTGGAAAAATCAGTGTGCCGCCTGGTGAAGGTGATAAACTTCTCAGACCACTTGGCAGTCTAAAACGTCAATGGCTGGGGCTACTGGGAACGCTCCCTCCCCACCACGCCTAGATCCTCTGGGAGCAGTGTTCATAACATTAGAAAAGGAAACAAAGTTAGCATTGTGGAGACTGGAAAGAATCTTCCAGCCTTCTAAATTGGTTTTAGCCTGCCCATGGGATATAAAAGAATAACAAAAAAAGTATGTGTTAAAGTTTTTAATCAAATCTCTGTGCTACGGATTGAAGATGAAGATGCAGAAATGGACTGAAATGTCTACTGCTTGTCCCATTAATATGGATACAACCATAATACACTGGTACATCAAGGGTGTAAACTCACATTCTGAGCACGTAAAGCTTCCCCCTTAGTACTTGAAGCCTGTGGTATTTGTTGTTTGGAAGATGTCCATTCACAAATTCTTTACTCTCTCATTACTGTGGTCCCTTGTTGCTGTATGCGGGTAGTCTTTTCATGCTGAACAACAATGGTCTCTTCCTACTGTGTGTGGGTAGTCTCCTCTGGCTGAATATCAGTAGTCTGTTTCAGCTGAACGTTGGTGGTCTCTTCCTACTATGTGTGGATAGTCTCCTCTGGCTTAACATCAGTGGTCTCTCTTTCGGCTGAACGTTGGAAGTCTCTTCCGACTATGTGTGGGTAGTCTCCTCTGGCTGAATATCAGTGGTCTCTTTCTCCTGAACATTGGTGGTCTCTTTTTCCTGAACGTCAGCGGTCTGTTTTCGAGGAGCACAGATGGTTCCTTCTTCTTCTTCTTCTTCTCCTTCAGCAGTTTCATCTTGCTTTAATGTGAGTTGTCTCTTCATGCTGAACGTCAGTGGCTGAGATAAAATAAAAAGCAGCCTCCATACTTTTCCACTTGGTGTCAACTTGCCATTAGGACAAAGGACCAGGTTGGACAAAGGACCATGCAAAAAGTTATGTGTAGCAGTTTCGAATCAGTTCTCTGTGCTACAAATTAAAGATGAGGATGCAGAGATGGACTACAATGTCTACTGCTCATTCTATCATCATGGACACCATCTTAATACACTGGAACACCTGGGGTGTAAACTCAGTTTTTGACGGGGTACAGCTTCTCTGTCAATACCTGTAGCCTGTGGTATTTGCTCTCCAGAAGACACATATTCACAAAATCTTTCACTCTCTCTTACTGTGGTCTTTTGATGTGGGATAGAGGTTGTCTCCTCATGTTGAACGTCTGCATTAAAAAAAAAAAATTCTGAACGTCTGTTATCTCTTTCTCCTGAACATCAGTAGTTTCTTCCAAATGTATGTGGGTGTGATGAGATGAATATGAGTGATAGGTGGGTCCTCTAGGGGAAGGACTTAGAATAATTTCTTGATGAGAATTATCTTAACATTTCACCTACACCCTCTCTCTTACTAGTGGTGGAAGGAGCAACTTTCCGGTACTAGTCATCAAAGAAATTTTCATTTGTTCCGGGTATTGATAAAATACTGAAGAATGGCTCTGAGATAATTTTCCTTAGGCCTGTACTCTTAATTAAAAGTATTTATAGCTCTGAGATACAGAACTGAAGAGAGAAGTTCAAACATTCAACGTTTGATTGAACAACAGGAAACTGACACAAGTTAAGTGCACTTTCACACATCAACTTTTATTACTTATACATAGATAAGAAATGGCATGTCACTTCCATAGACTGTGTTTCAGTTCTCATTGGACTACCACAATGAGGGGCCCTTCTCACTCCTACTTTACTTGCTTGCACTCTGTGCAGCAAGCTTAAGCTGGCATATAGGGGTTCTGTCTAAGTTACACTGAATGTATATGGTTATTATACATCCACTCCAACCGCTTGCTAACACCCAGTGCTGTAGCCAGAGTGGTACTCATAGATAGGGTCTCACTGTTTCATCATAAAGTGAAGGTAAGGGTCTGATGGGTTTGAGTCCAGGTGGTAAGCAAACGTAGCTTTGCTTCAGAGAGAATAGTTGATCTCTCCTATGGCTGGTGACTGCCCCACTGGTGTAGATTGGTTGTCAGGTGTCGCCCCGGGTTACAGTGATGCCATGGTGTCTGGCATTCCCCCGGTTTCTGGTGAAGTCCCAGCTTCTGGTTCAAACTGCAATGTGTAGTGTGACCTGAATCCCAGTTCTGCGATATAGAAAACTTGGTCTGTAGGTGAGAATCTGATGGCTGGTTTGTTGAGTGCACACATTTACCCTTTTCCTCTTTCTTTCAGAGGAGTGTGAGACTCAGCCAGCAAAGTTTTCTCTATGGCAGAGTTTCTGCTATAACTATTAATCTCCACTTTTGTTTAAAGGCTAAGTTAAGCTTACAAAAGGGTAGGAGACAGTAATACAATGTTACAGTTTTAGTTAAACAACTCTTCCTTGTTTTGTATGAATTAAATCACACTGACTTGGGCTATACTTAGTCCAAGTACACATGTGGTGTAGACTTAAAGTCATGCACTACAAATCATCAACAATCACCAGTATTTATAAATCATAGTAGCAGTTTTTCACCTAGCACAGGCATACGGTTTTCCTGATCAAAATCAATCATTGAATTATCTTAACAGACAGAGTTGCATACTGACAAAAGTCAGGGTGCACACAAAGAATTGTGATCAGGTGACAAAAGTAGGGTGCACACAAAGAATTGTGATCAGATTGTTAACAAAGAATCATAACCACTGGGAGAGAGCTTTTGCCCTATGATGGCAAGCAAACTACTACACAAATAATCATTTCATCAGTTTGATAAATGTTGCTAAGCATTTGTACAAAGTTACAATGTTAATACACACAGCATACATAAAATCAATACATAGATTCAAAAATGTAAAACACATAGATTCAAAAATGTAAAACAGAGTTCCAACTCACTTTTCCTGGGAACGAACAGTGACAGAGACTGGAGGTCAAGAAGTACCAGGCCTTCCCTAATTGTCTCTTCGTCTTCCTCTGTTCTTGACTACAGGCAGTCAGTCCTGAGGGGTCAGTGAAGTTGCGCCTCTGCGTGTCTGGTATATGAATTCATCACTTGGCGAATCAAATTTTGACAACCTGTCATTCACCCATCAGGGGTGAGAGGGTAGGGATTTAGTCTAGTCACTGATTGCCTCGGGAATTGTTTGAACCTAATCGGCACCCGTTAATTTATGTGTCCATATAGGTGTCCGTGAGCACCAGTTAATTTATGCGTCCGTGTAGGTGTCCGCGGGCACCGGGACCGTAGGTATGAAAGGGGGGGTGGGGGGGGTGGAGGGGGGGGGGGTGGACAAAGGAGGTTTGACGATTGCTTTTGTGTCACTTAAGGCCGCATGTGGCTCAGGTGGAGGGGGAGGGGAGGGTTGGTGGTGGTGGAGAGCGCAGCAACATGCCTTTGTGTCACGGATTAGTGGGGGGGGGGGGGGGGGGTGAGACGGGCTATTGTTAGAACGCACATCCCACGCTGTGTAGCATCGCCCAGTGTGGGGAATGAGAATTGAGGGGGGGGGGGGGGGGGGTAGGCCGGATAAGAACGAAGGGTGTCATGCATTTACTATGATGCAATTTTTATTGTAGCAGATAGTCCAAGCTGTGTGACTCGCAAGTCTCACCATTCCAAGAGGGAGAAAGGGGAAGGGGGGGGGGGGGAGGAGGGGGTTTGAGAGGGGAGAGTGGGCACAGATTTGAAATCTATTCTTTGGTTTGGCGTTTTAGTGGGACCGATCGAATGGTTTTGTCAAGCATCACGTCACACTGGGTAGTCTTCAGTTATGGAATATCAGTGGCCTCTTTTCTTTTGGATGTTAGTGATCTCCTCCTACTGCATGTCACGGTGACGTGGGTAGTCTCCTCTTGCTGAATGTCAATAGTCTTCTTTTGACTGCAAATTTGTGATCTGTTTTTATGAAAGCCGGTAGTCTGTTTTCGTGGAGCATGGATGAGTGTTCATTTCAAGTGTCAAGGGCTTCTTCTTGCTGAATGTGAGTTGTCCCCTCATGTTGAACATCACTGGCCTCTTCATGTTGAATGTCAGTGGCTGAGATAAATAAAAAGCAGCCTCCATACTTTTCCAGTTTGTGTCAACCTACCGTTAGGACAAAGGACCAGGTTGGACAAAGGACCATACAAAAAGTTATGTGTAGCAGTTTCAAATCAATTCTCTGTGCTACAGATTGAAGATGAGGACGCGGAGATTGACTAAAATGTCTACTGTTTGTCCCATTAACACGGATACAACCTTAATACACTGGAACATTTGGGATTCGAACTCAAATTTCATGGAGGTACAGCTTCTCTGCCAGTACCAGAAGCCTGTGGTGTTTGCTCTCAATAAGAGACGTATATTCACAGAATCTTTCACTCTCCCTTACTCCCTTACTCTGGTCCCTTCATGGCTGGATGATTGTTCAGTTCCAGTGTTAGGGGCCTCTTCTTGCTTTATTAATGTGAGTTGTCCTTTCATATTATACGTCAGTGGCCTCTTGCTGAACGTTAGAGGCCTGTTTTTCCTAAGCGTGAGCAGTCTGTTCTTGAGCACGATTTCAATAACGTCCCCCCCCCCCCCTTTTTTTTGTGTTTCTTCTCAACAACAGCATTGCCCTTCAGTTCAATGGGAGGCGTAGCTTCAGGTGGAGGCATTCAGACTACCACCCTGGAAAAACCAGTGTACCCCAGGTGAAGGTGATAAACTTCTCAGATCACTTAGCAGTTCAAAACTTCAATGGTTGGTCCCTCTGAAATGGAGAGAGTGAGGAAGGAGAGGAGAAGCAATAATCTGTTTAATCTTGCAAAAGATGATGTCAATCTTTTTTTCCCCACTGTTTTTTCCCCTGTTGTGCTAAACTTATGTACATGTCTATGTTTATTTTGCTTGTTTGTTTGTTTTTTTTGTTTGTTCCTTCTTTAAAAAAGAAACTGTTTTGGACATATGCCATTAACTGTTTATACAGAAATGATGCTAATGTACATATGACTTGGCGCACTGTCCTCTTTATGCGCATCAGTAATCTCTATATTGTTTGATTAAAAATGTGAAAAAAAAAAAAAAAAAAAAAAAAAAACTTCAATGGTTGGGGGTTCTTGGAACATCTCTTCCCAACCCTGCCTTGATCATCTGGAAGCAGTGTTCATAACAACAGAAAAGGAAACAAAGTTAAGATTGTGGAGATAGGTAAAAATCCTCTGTCCTCCTCATTTGGCGTAAGCCTGCCCATGGGATAGGAGACAACAACAAAAATATGTATGTAAAAAGTTTCTTATAAATTTTTCTTTGCTACAGATTGAAGAGGAGGACGCGGAGATGGACTAAAATGTCTACTGCTTGTCCCGTCATCAGGGTTACAACCTAAGTATACTGGAACACCTGGCGCATAAACTCAAAAGTTCGACGAGGTACAGCTTCATACTTAAAGCCTATGGTAATTGCTCCCCAGAAGATGCATATTGATAAAAAAATCTTTTACTCTCTCCTTACTGTGGTCCTTTGTTGCTGTATGGGGTAGTCTTTTCATGCAGAATATCATTGGTCTTTTTTCGCTAAAACGCCTGTAAATTCTTTTTCCTGTTCAGTGTCAGTGGTCTCTCTCTGCAGAGCACAGATATATGAGTTGTCCTTTCATGCTGAATGTTAGTTGCCTCTTGCTGAACGAGAGAGGTATGTTTTCCTTTGCATAAACGGTGTGTTCTTGAGCACGATTTTGATACCACCCACCCCCTTTTTTTCGTGCTCAGCAACAGTATTACTGATTTTAACGTGGTGACAGCCCTGGTATGGCCCTTTGCGGTCTGCTGGGCAATAAGCAACATTACCTTACCTTACTATTAGTCTTCCTTTGAATGGAAGACGTTGCTTCATGTAGAGGCGTTCAGCCTGTCACCGGCAAAACCCGTGCACCTCTGGTGGAGGTGATAAACCCGCCACTTCCCTGACCACCTAGCAGTCCAGAACGTCTACAGTCACTGTCAGGGTTTCTGGAAATATTACGTCCCAACCCGCCTAGATCCTCTGGAAGCATTGTTCAAAGCACAGAAAAGGAAACAAAGTTATGATTGTGGAGATGAGAAACTGCCTCCATCCTTTCCCACTGGGCCTCAACCTACAAGTTTTGACAGAAAACGAGGTAAGAAATAATGTATAAAAGTTTCGAATTAATTCTTTGAGCTACATTGAAAATAGGGACATGGAGATGGACTAGATTGTCTACTGCTTGTCCCATCAACAGGATTCCACCTTAATACACTGCAGCATCTGGGTTGTGAACTGAAAATTCGAGGAGGTACAGCTTCCCTGTCAATACCTGAAGCCTGTGGTAATTACTCTCCAGAAGACAGATATTCAGAAAATGTGTTACTCTCTCCTTACTCTGGTCCTTTTGTAAGAGGATAAGTAGAGAAGATGAGTAAGAATTGGGAAAGAAAGTAAGTGGGCACATCATCTTCCACATCATCTTCGTTTCCACCGGCCTTTTGTAGACAACGGGTTCTGGTGGCTGGGGCTCTTTGGTTCCATAGGCTTGGGGGCAAATGGTGGAAAAATTTTTCTGATTTCTGCCCTAGTCACCTTCTTTTTCCCATCCAAACCATTCCTCGGCCTAATGGTGTATGGGCCACCTCCTGCATCTGGCACTTGTGTCACCTTATACACCCTTTCTCCCCAGAAATCCTGGATTTTACTCCTTCCTCAGTATCTCACTCTTATGACCATATAGTGTCCTACCTGAAGATCAGAAGTGGGGTTACCTTTCTCATGCCAGTCCTTGCATACAAAGGCTACTTTCTGTAGTTGCTCCCCCACTTTGTCATGAGCCATCTCCAGCTGTTCGAGATGACCTCTCAACCACTCCCCTGGGTACTGAGCCTCCCACTCTGACTTGTCATTGCCAAGAAGATCAATGGGAAGGCGGGTCTCTCATCCAAACATAAGGTAGAATGGGGAAAACCCTGTTGATGAATGAGGTGTCAAATTGTACATATGGGTCAGCTCGCAAATGTGTTCTGTCCAACTCCTCTTCTGCTCTAGTGACAATGTTTTCATCAGGTTGTGCATTGTCCTGTTGAACCTTTTACATAGCCCATTGCCTTCTGGTGATATAATGTTGTACGTGACTTGGACATACCATAGTGTTCGAACAGCTAGTTCATGACAGCTGACTCAAAACTGTGGCCTTTGTCAGAGTGGAGCCTCTGCGGCACACCAGAGTGCACAATCCAGTGCTTGACCACAGCTTTAGCCACTGTCTCTGCAGTTTGGTCACGGGTAGGGGCGGTAACTGTATATTTAGTGAAAACGTCTGTCAGAACCAGAACATTCTCTCTACCATCAGCCGATGGCTCCAAGACTGTGAAGTCCATTTCGATCACTTCCAGAGGTTTTGAGGACAGCATGTGTCCCATAGGGCAGTGAGCTTTAGCGGCAGGTTTCTTTGCAAGCTGGTAACGTTCGCAGCATCAACACCACTTCTGGACATCCAGATACGTGTGTCGCCAGAACGCCCACACACGGTGAGTCTGCGAAGTTCGTTCTGGGCCCTGATGTCCCCACCTGTCATGCGTAAACGACAACACTTCCTCTTGCATGGATTCTGGGACAACTATCTGGGTGACCTTACCCTATAAAGGATCAGCGATCCTCCTGTACAGCAGCCCGTCTTGGAGCTCTAGCCATTTTAAACTGACACATTAAAAGCCATAGCCTATGGTTCCATCTTAGAAAGTGTGGCTGGGTCAGGCTTATTTTTGCCCAGACAGGGGAGAACGATGCACAGATCTTTAATCTGTGCTTCCCTCCACTGCCGTGGATTCACTGAACGCAAAGCACTTGCCTCACCAGTCTCCCCTTTCTCCTCAGGTATCTGCCGGCTGCCCCATGGGACAGCTTGTGCAGTGTCTCTCAACTGCGGGGATGAGGCAGGATGGACAGTCATGTTGCTCGTCTAGGGCCTGTTTATTCACTGCACACACAGGATACTGTCATCAGCTCTTCCTCCTCTCCCGTAGCTTGTTCCCATGGGGTGCCTAGAGAGTGTGTCAGCATTGACGTTTTCTCTCCCTGATCGGTACTTGACAGTAAAGTCAAGCGAGGCCAGTTCTGCCGCCCACCGTTGCTCGACCGCACCCAGCTTTGCTGTCTGTAAATGACTCAATGGATTGTTATCCGTGAACACTTCCGTGTGGGCTCCCAGCAAAAAGTGTCGAAATTTCTCACACATTGCCCACTTCAGGGCCAGTAACTCGAGTTTCATGCTACTATGTTCATTGCCCATTCTCCCAGCCTCAGTGCCCTGCTGGCATAAGCAATGACCAGTGAGAACACTTTCGCCCCTCCTAACGCATCGAAGGAATCATCAATACGGGGTGGAGGGTATGCATCTGGGATAGTCTTAGTGTTCAGGCGCCTGTAGTCGACGTATAAACGGATGGATCCATCCTTCTTTCGCACGATGACCACCAGGGATGCATATGGACTGTTACTCCTTTGAATAATCTTTTTGCCCATGAGCATCTGTATGTGGTCCTTAACCTCTTGTAGCTGTGTAGGAGGTATTCTGCGAAAGGTGGACGCCACAGAGGCATCATCATCATCTTTATAGAAGAGGTCAGCAGAAGCCTTTCTAGTTGTTGCTTCTGTTTTGTTGTACAGCCTGTTGGCTGTAAGTCAAATCGGCTCTCTTGCAAACTGGGTGGAGTGACGCGTGATTCTTTTCCATGCACATGGATCCTGTTACAGCTTACTTCCACCTCTACCCCACTTGCTGCAATGTCAGCCTGCACCTCATGGACAGTGCCCAGTACTGGGCCTGGCCTGCAGATGATCCAGGTTCTCGTAATGTTGGAAACTTGCATAAAAACTCTGGTTCCACATACAGAGCTTAGTGTATTCCCAGCAAGGAGGCCCTGAGGAAGAGTATCAGGAGCTGGCTCAATCAATAGCTCCGTGAGTCTTCTTTCTTGAGATTCTCTATTCCTGTTGCCGTCACTGTGGCGATCGACTGTGGAGGAACAGACAGGTTGACCCCTTACCACTCTAGCTAGGCCACCAATCAATTGTAGGAGGGGCAGGGTGCCCAGTGGGAGGGCCTGCAGTGCATTCATCCCCAGAATGACTGCCTCCTCGTCCCCGACACACCCACGCTTCACTAAAATGCCTGGCCCACTGACAGTGGCTTTACTACCTGCACATCTGCCTAAAAGTAGCCCAAGTAAGGCGCCTCCAGCCCGTTTGCTGCTGTTATTTTTATCAGCTCCTGGGCTCCACACAGCCTGACGTCACTTGTTCCAAACAATTCCTGAATGACTTTCCTGTCATGAAGGTGACTTGTGACCCTGTGTCTACCAGTGCTACCACCTCCTTCCCACTAATCTTAATGGTGGTTCTGGGTTTGGACCCTACCAACCTACCAAGTGAGTCTTTTCCTCCCTGCTCTACAGTTCAACCCTTCACTGTAGAGGACGTCCGTTCCCTGATTCTGGGGGCAATTTCGTTTTATGTGGCCTAATTTTCTACAACTAAAACAGATGAGTTTTCCATCCTTCGACAAGCGGGAATGGGGACGACGTGAATATTCATCCCCCTGGCGTATTTCCTTCTCCTTGACCTGGTTGTCTCCATCGCTGCAGCCCCTTCTGCCAGTTGTGCTATCAATTTGGTCAGTTCAATCATGCTAACTTGGGACTCAACAGACGCAGTTGCTGTTGCTGCTTGGGGGGTGGGCTGGCGCATAGAGTCTTCATGTAACTCCCACTTAATGGCAAATGCTCGTGCGTCTAAGAAACTGATAGGCCCCTCCATGGCCTTGGCCCCGAGTTGCCTTATCACCAAATCATCCTTCACCCCACTAATGAACTGGTCCCATACGACCTGTTCGTCCTGGGGCCTCTGACCCTGTGCCTCTTGCCTAGCTGTGAGGTCTTTGAACGCCTTGTGCAGCTGGTTTGCAAAGTCCCTCACCCCCCTTGCCTGCCTGCTGTTCTAAGCCATTAAAGGTCGCCAGCAACTGCTGTGCCGACCTGTTATCCCCATACGTGTTCTGGAGAGTGCTCCACAGACTAGCTAGTGCCTGAATGTGGTTCGGGGGATAACAATCGAGGTCGTCCTTGACTGCGTCCACTAGATGGGACCTCACAAAACATATTTTGTCACTTTCATCATCAAGTTTTGAGTCTTCCATGCAGCTGAGCATTTTTCCTTGAAACTCCTGGAGTTGCCTTACCATTCTCCTAAATGTGGGCTCAACAACTTCCCTCTGCACTACCACTATCTTTTCATCATTGCATTTTACTATGTATAGGTCAGTTGTTAATTTATCAGTTATTTGTTTCATTGTTTCCAATTGCTCTACTTCAGTTGCTGCTTCAGCCATTTTGAGGGTCTTTCAAATATGAAGAGAACAAACAACAACCTGAATAAACGAATGAAACCAGTTGGTTATCAGAAACAACGCTTTTTTTCTTAACAAGTTAACTATCCACAGATAGGGAGAAATTTTTAAAAAAAGACACGCGGAAAAATGCACTCCCTGGCGATAGATACATCAAATCATGAGAACAAGACACAAAGACAGGCCAATTGTCAACAGCCAGTGACTACAGTTCAACACATCTGGCAAAGATCCTGCGCAGAGCGAAGTCTCCTTTCCCTTGACCTGTAAGAGAGACACTTCCAACCCGCTCTAAGCAACTACAAGTCCTTCACCGTCAGATGAGGCACTCAACCTCTCAGCAGCGTGTCGGGCTGTGCGCGCCTAACACAACAGCTGGCCACTCTCTGCGCTATCGCCTGGGGCTGCTCCCTTAGCAACAACAGTGAACCGTGCGGGCCCAGTGTCTATACAATGCCAAAATGATACCTGTGAGGAGCGTTTGTCGTCATTGGGGCCTCCCGCGTCCTGAGGTCGGTATGTTCAATCCTGTCGGCAATGCCATTTTGTAAAATGGAGGATAAGGAGGGAAGAAGAGCAGGAGATGGGAAAGAGAGTGAGTGGGCACATCTTCCACAACAACACCAGCTCATTGGTTTCCTCTTTTTTTCTAATTTCAAATCATAGGTGGATCAAACCAACCACACCGACCTCAGAACAGT
This sequence comes from Conus betulinus, assembly GCA_016801955.1. Classification (NCBI taxonomy): domain Eukaryota; kingdom Metazoa; phylum Mollusca; class Gastropoda; order Neogastropoda; family Conidae; genus Conus; species Conus betulinus. The sequence goes on from JADBJO010006773.1 coordinate 115,561, forward strand.
GCTTGCTGCATGCTACGGCTCCTCACGTTTCACCCGGTAGGCCTACATCCGGGCCCAATAATGGCTGTTGCTTTTCAGCCCTTTTCATTTACAAACACCAGAACAACGGAATCAGCATCACAGCCTTCACCACACTCTGCTCAGTGAAGAAATGGTCTCAGAGCCAGAACGCTGGGAGTATATAGGCCTTCCAGCCCCTTCAACGAGATCTTTTGAGAAACTCCTTTGTGGCCTGAGTCACAATGGAGCCACTAGAAGCATTTAAAGTGTCTAAGATCTGGCTTTGCTGGGCTGCTCTTGAACTGACATTCTATCCCCCCAGGGCCTGACAACCAGCTGGCCGACCGCCATGTAAGTGGCTGGATCGGGAGGAGTGCAGAGGAAGCATCACGACAGACCCTTTAGATTCCGTACCTAGGGCAAAATCCAACATGTGTGCACTCCATTGCAAACGACTCTCACATGCGGATATTTACCTTTCAAAAATATCAAGTCTACCTCAGCCAAGACAACACCTTACAATTTGTTACTGTATGGGGGTAGTCTCCTCATGCTGAAATTCAGTGGCCCCTTGCTGAACGTGAAAGGTCTGTTTTTCCTGAGGTGAGTGGTCTGTTCTTGAGCACGATTTTAATACCCCTTGTGCTTTCCCCCTCCTTTGCAACAGTATAATTCCTCTCTATAATGGAAGGTGTTGCTTCAGGAAGAGGAGTTGAGCCTGCCTTCTTGCAAAACCAATGCACCCATGAACATCACTGTTCTCTTTTTGCTGAACGTTGGTGGTCTTCTCCTGCTGTATGTGAGTAGTCTCTTTTTGCTGAATGACTGTGGTCTCTTTTTGCTGAATGTCTGTGGTCTCTTATAGCAGAACACGATGATGGTTTCTTCTTCTTCTTCAGTGGTTTCAACTTGCTTAATGTGAGTTGTCCCTTCATGTTTACCGTCAGATGTCTCTTGCTGAATGTGAGAGGTATGTTTTTCCCAAGCATAAGTGGCCTCCTCTGGAGCACGATTTTGATACCCCTTCATTTGTTTTTCTTATTCCAACTGATTTTCTTTCTCTGTGTGGGACTTCTTTGGTTGAATCAGTTCCTATGCCCACTGCAAGCTGAGCCTTCTTTTCTGTACCTTTTTCCGACACTGTCTTGTCTGGTTCTTTGAGCCATTTACCTGTGGCATCTTTGAATGATGGCTGGTCACCTTGACCTTCTATCTATCCGTTATTATAGCCTCCCTTGTTGCAGCCCATCTGCTGGTTCCAGTTACTCTGTGACAGTCCCTCTTAGCCCCAAGCCTGAGTTCTGCCACCATACGTCCTACATTTCCTACTGCCACAGCAATGCCAGCAACCTTTTGAACCAACAGCCACCTTCATGGCTATCTAGGCCACCTCCATGGCCTATGGCACCACCACAATGGCCACCTCCATGGCCTATGGTACCACCACAATGGCCACCTCCATAGCCTATGGCACCGCCACTATGGCCACCTCCATAGCCTATGGCACCACCACTATGGCCACCTCCATAGCTTATGGCACCGCCACTATGGCCACCTCCATAGCCTATGGCACTGCCACTATGGCCACCTCCATAGCCTATGGCACAGCCACTATGGCCACCTCCATAGCCTATGGCACAGCCACCATGGCCACCTCCATGGCCTAGGCACTGTCACGACAGCCACCTACATGGCTTACAGCATCGCACCACGGCCTGCTAAACTACCATCACGACCAACTTTATGGTTTATTGCACCACCAACACAGCTACCTCATAGCCTATGCTAGCACTACTACGAGTGGCGCCTCTGCACTTTACCTATTTTCTGTTTACTTTCCCCGTAGGAGTCCTACCCTGCACTACATTTCCATTCCCTACTTGTTTGACAGACTAGTTAGGCTTTGAGAGGATGCACCTACCCCCCCAACAAAGTTGGATAAGGAAGATTGTTTTGAACTGCTGCAGTGAATGTACTCCTAACAAGATCTGACTCTACCTTGACATGGGCCAAATTGTTTTGAACTGCTGCAGTGAATGTACTCCTAACAAGATCTGACTCTACCTTGACATGGGCCAAACACAGCCAATTAACTCTTCGGTCTGCGTATTGCACAGTATCATGGATGGTTTTCCCTGTGTCTCTCACTAAACTGCGTGCTGCTATTGCTGCCAGAGTCAGCCCTGTGTCTGACAAGCAGGTTACCAGCTTCCTGTTTACTACTGCCCCTGGTAGTTGATGGCGTTACTCTGCCTTCCTGTTGAACTGTGTCAACAACACCCAAATGTATTTGCAACCACTACATTCCTTAGCAATAGAGGGATTAATAACTGCAAACTCTCTGTTCTCAAAAGTTGGGCAGGATCATACCCTTTACAATTTGTTGCTGTATGGGAGTAGTCTCCTCATACTGAACGTCAGTGGCTTCTTGCTGAACGTGAAACGTCTGTTTTTGTGTGTTTTTTTTTTTGCTGAGCATGAGCGGTCTGTTCTTGAGCACGATTTTAATACCCCTTGTGTGTTTTTCCCCCTCCTTTGCAACAGTATAATTCCTCTCTTTAATGGAAGGTGGTGTTTCAGGCAGAGGAGTTGAGCCTGCCTTCTTGCAAAACCAATGCACCCCTGAACATCAGTGATCTCTTTTTGCTGAATGTTGGTGGTCTCCTCCTATTGTATGTGAGTAGTCTCTTTTTTTGCCAAATGACTGTGGTCTCTTTTTGCTGAATGTCTGTGGTCTCTTATAGCAGAACACGATGGTTTCTTCTTCTTCTTCAGTGGTTTCAACTTGCTTAATGTGAGTTGTCCCTTCATGTTGAAAGTCAGATGTCTCTTGCTGAACGTGAGAGGTATGTTTTTCCTAAGCATAAGTGGCCTCCTCTGGAGCACGATTTTGATACCACTTCATTTGTTTTTCTTATTCCAACTGATTTCGTTTCTCTGTGTGGGACTTCTTTGGTTTGAATCAGTTCCTATGCCCACTGCAAACTGAGCCTTCTTTTCTTTACGTTTTTCTGACACTGTCTTGTCTGGTTCTTTGAGCCATTCACCTGTGGCATCTTTGAATGATAACTGGTCACCTTGACCTTCTAGCCATCCATTATTATAGCCTCCCTTGTTGCAGCCCATCTGCTGGTTCCAGTTACTCTGTGACAGTCCCTCTTAGCCCCAAGCCTGAATTCTGCCACCATACGTCCTACAATTCCTACTGCCACAGCAATGCCAACAACCTTTTGAAACACCCAACAGCCACCTTCATGGCTATCTTGGCCACCTCCATGGCCTATGACACCACCACAATGGCCACCTCCATGGCCTATGGCACCACCACTATGGCTACCTCCATAACCTATGGCACAGCCACTATGGCCACCTCCAAGGCCTAGGCACTGTCACGACAGCCACCTGCATAGCTTACGGCATCGCCACCATAGCCTGCTAAGCTACCATCATGACCAACTTTATGGTTTACTGCACCACTAACACAGCTACCTTCATAGCCTATGCTAGCACTAATACGAGTGGCGCCTCTGCACTTTACCTATTTTCTGTTTACTTTCCCCGTAGTTGTCATACCCTGCACTACATTTCAATTCCCTACTTGTCTGATACACTGGTTAGGCTTTGAGAGGATGTACCTACCCCCTAACAAAGCTGGATAAAGAAGATTCATTGAACTGCTGCTTTGAATGTATTTCCTAACAAGATCTGACTCTATCTTGACACATGTCAAAGACATCCAATTGACTCTTCCGTCCGCGTATCGCACAGTATTGTGGATGGTTTTCCCTGTATAGTTTGCATCTCTCACTAAACTGCGTGCTGCCATTGCTACCAGAGTCAGTCCTGTGTCTCACAAGCAGGTTACCAGTTTCTTGTTTACTACTGCCTTGGTAGTTGGTGGCGGTATTCTGCCTTCCTGTTGAGCTGTGTCAACAGCAGCCACTGAATGTATTTGGAACCCACTACATTCCATAGCAATATAGCCCATGTTTGAGGGATTAACCACTGCAAACTCTCTGTTCTCAAAGTTTGGGCAGAATCATACCCTTTACAGTTTGTTGCTGTATGGGGGTAGTCTCCTCATGCTGAACGTCAGTGGCCTCTTGCTGAACATGAAAGGTCTGTTTTTTTCCTGAGCATGAGAGGTCTGCTCTTGAGCATGATTTTTAATACCCCTTGTGTTTTCCCCTCCTTTGCAACAGTATAATTCCTCTCTTTAATGGAAGGCATTGCTTCAGGCAAAGGGGTTCAGCCTGCCTTCTTGCAAAACAATGCACCCATGAACATCAGTGGTCTCTTTTTGCTGAATGTTGGTGGTTTCCTCCTATTGTATGTGAGCAGTCTCTTTTTTGCTGAATGACTGTGGTCTCTTTTTGCTGAATGTCTGTGGTCTCTTATAGCAGAGCACGATGGTTTCTTCTTCTTCTTCAGTGGTTTCAACTTACTTAATGTGAGTTGTCCCTTCATGTTGAACGTCAGATGTCTCTTGCTGAACGTGAGAGATATGCTTTTCCTAAGCATAAGTGGCCTCCTCTGGAGCAGGATTTTGATACCCCCTTCGTTTGTTTTTCTTATTCCAACCGATTTTCTGTCTCTGTGTGGGACTTCCTTAGTTTGAATCAGTTCCTATGCCCACTGCAAGCTGAGCCTTCTTTTCTGTACCTTTTTCCGACATTGTCTTGTCTGGTTCTTTGAGCTATTCACCTGTGGCATCTTTGAATGAAAGCTGGTCACCTTGACCTTCTAGCTATCCGTTATTATAGCCTCCTTTGTTGCAGCCCATCTGCTGGTTCCAGTTACTCTGTGGTCCCTCTTAGCCCCTAGCCTGAGTTCTGCCACCATAGGTCCTACATTTCCTACTGCCACAGCAATGCCAACAACCTTTTGAAACACCCAACAGCCACCTTCATGGCTATCTTGGCCACCTCCGTGGCCCATGGCACCACCACAATGGCCACCTCCATGGCCTATGGTACTGCCACTATGGCCACCTCCATAGCCTATGGCACAGCCACCATGCCCACCTCCAAGGCCTAGGCACTGTCACGACAGCCACCTACATGGCTTACAGCATCACCACCACGGCCTGCTAAACTACCATCACGAGCAACTTTACGGTTTACTGCACCACTAACACAGCTACCTTCATAGCCTATGTTAGCACTACTACGAGTGGCGCCTCTGCACTTTACCTATTTTCTGTTTACTTTCCCCGTAAGTGTCCTACATAGCACTACATTTCCATTCCCTACTTGTCTGACAGACTAGTTAGGCTTTGAGAGGATGCACCTACCCCCTAACAAAGCTGGATAAAGATGATTCTTTTGAACTGCTGCAGTGAATGTGCTACCAACAAGATCTGACTCTACCTTGACACGGGCCAAAGGCAGCCGTTAAACTCTTCGGTCTGCGTATCGCACAGTATCGTGGATGGTTTTCCCTTTATAGTTTGCATCTCTCGCTATGTGTGCTGCCATTGCACCAAGACAAGCAGGTTACCAGCTTCCTGTTTACTGCTGCCCAGGTAGTTGGTGGTGGTGGTACTCTGCCTTCCTGTTGAGCTGTGTCAACAGCAGCAACTGAATGTATTTGGAACCCACTACATTCCTTAGCAATATAGCCCATTTTTTAGGGATTAACCACTGCAAACTCTCTGTTCTCAAAAGTTGGGCAGAATCATACCCTTTACAGTTTGTTGCTGTATGGGGGTAGTCTCTTCATGCTGAACGTCAGTTGCTTCTTGCTGAACTTGAAAGGTCTGTTTTTTTCCTGAGCGTGAGAGGTCTGCTCTTGAGCACGAATTTAACACCCCTTGTGTGTTTTCCCCTCCTTTGCAACAGTATAATTCCTCTCTTTAATGGAAGGCATTGCTTCAGGCAAAGGGGTTTAGCCTGCCTTCTTTCAAAACCAATGCACCCCTGAACATCAGTGATCTCTTTTTGCTGAACGTTGGTGGTCTCCTCCTATTGTATCTGTGTAGTCCTTTTTTTGCCGAATGACTGTGGTCTCTTTTTGCTGTCAGCTGAATGTCTGTGGTCTCTTATAGCAGAACACGATGGTTTCTTCTTCTTCTTCAGTGGTTTCAACTTACTTAATGTGAGTTGTCCCTTCATGTTGAAAGTCAGATGTCTCTTGCTGAACGTGAGAGATATGTTTTCCTAAGCATAAGTGGTCTCCTCTGGAGCAGGATTTTTGATACCCCTTTGTTTGTTTTTCTTATTCCAACCGATTTTCTTTCTCTGTGTGGCACTTCCTTGGTTTGAATCAGTTCCTATGCCCACTGCAAGCTGAGCCTTCTTTTCTGTACCTTTTTCCGACATTGTCTTGTCTGGTTCTTTGAGCCATTCACCTGTGGCATCTTTGAATGAAAGCTGGTCACCTTGACCTTCTAGCTATCCGTTATTATAGCCTCCCTTGTTGTAGCCCATCTGCTGGTTCCAGTTACTCTGTGGTCCCTCTTAGCCCCTAGCCTGAGTTCTATGCCAACAACCTTTTGAAACACCCAACAGCCACCTTCATAGCTATCTTGGCCACCTCCATGGCCTATGACACCACCACAATGGCCACCTCCATGGCCTATGGTACTGCCACTATGGCCACCTCCATATGCCTATGGCACAGCCACCCATGCCCACCTCCAAGGCCTAGGCACTGTCACGACAGCCACCTACATGGCTTACAGCATCGCCACCACGGCCTGCTAAACTACCATCACGACCAAATTTATGGTTTACTGCACCACTAACACAGCTACCTTCATAGCCTATGCTAGCACTACTCCGAGTGGCGCCTCTGCACTTTACCTATTTTCTGTTTACTTCCCCGTAGGAGTCCTACCCTGCACTACATTTCCATTCCCTACTTGTCTGACAGACTAGTTGGGCTTTGAGAGGATGCACCTACCCCCAACACAAGTTGGATAAGGATGATTGGTTTGAACTGCTGCAGTGAATGTACTCCTAACAAGATCTGACTCTACCTTGACACGGGCGAAAGGCAGCCGATTAACTCTTCTGTCTGCATGTAGCACAGTATCGTGGATGGTTTTCCCTGTGTCTCTCACTAAACTGCGTGCTGCCATTGCTGCCAGAGTCAGTCCTGTGTCTCACAAGCAGGTCACCAGCGTCCTGTTTTACTACTGCCCTGGTAGTTGGTGGCGGTACTCTGCCTTCCTGTTGAGCTGTGTCAAAAGCAGCAACTGAATGTATTTGGAACCACACTACATTCCTTAGCAATATAGCCCATGTTTTAGGGATTAACCACTGCAAAACTCTCTGTTCTCAAAAGTTGGGCAGAATCATACCCTTTACAGTTTGTTGCTGTATGGGGGGTAGTCTCCTCATGCTGAACGTCAGTTGCTTCTTGCTGAACATGAAAGGTCTGTTTTTTTCCTGAGCATGAGAGGTCTGCTCTTGAGCACGATTTTAATACCCCTTGTTTTTTTTTTCCTCCTTTGCAACAGTATAATTCCTCTCTTTGATGAAAGGCGTTGCTTCAGGAAGAGGAGTTCAGCCTGCCTTCTTGCAAAACCAATGCACCCATGAACATCACTGGTCTCTTTTTGCTGAATGTTGGTGGTCTCCTCCTATTGTATGTGAGTAGTCTCTTTTTGCCGAATGACTGTGGTCTCTTTTTTGCTGAATGTCTGTGGTCTCTTATAGCAGAACACGATGGTTTCTTCTTCTTCTTCAGTGGTTTCAACTTGCTAATGTGAGTTGTCCCTTCATGTTGAACGTCAGATGTCTCTTGCTGAACGTGAGAGGTATGTTTTTCCTAAGCATAAGTGGCCTCCTCCTGAGCACGATTTTGATACCCCTTCGTTTGTTTTTCTTATTCCAACTGATTTTCTTTCTCAAATTCAGCCGATTACCTCTTCCGTCTGCATATCGCACAGTATCGTGGGTGGTTTTCCCTTTGTCTCTCATTAAACTGCGTGCTGCCATTGCTGCCAGAGTCAGTCCTGGTGTCTGGCAAGCAGGTCACCAGCGTCCTGTTTACTACTGCCCTGGTAGTTGGTGGCGGTACTCTGCCTTCCTGTTGAACTGTGTCAACAGCAGCAACTGAATGTATTTGCAACCCACTACATTCCTTAGCAATATGACTCTCTCGCCCACACTTAAGACTTCCTCCTAACATTCTCTTGAGTCCCACTGTTGCCTTAGGACTTAGAATCCGCCTCTAACTGCAAAATCACCTCCTTTTTGTAGGGAGTCGTCGACGACTTACTCGCTGACTGTATGGTCTCGGCAGTATGGGACGACTGGTTCGATCCGTTCACCACATAGCACTGATCATAGGCTGATTCATACAAACCACAGCCTTCACTAACTCATCTTAACTTCCTGATTCCCTTTCTGCCAAGAATACAGTGAGATCTTTCTGATAAGTGGACAGAATTTGGTCTTCGACGATCTCTTCCCTCAAAGATTCAAAAGTTTGTTTAATGTTCCCTAACCTTATCCACTTATCAAGGAGAGCCTAAGCCAATGAAGAAACTGTACGTGTGTCTCACCTGCTTTACGCACAGCTTCTCTGAACAATTTCCCGTATCTGTCGGCGGTTATCTAATACCTGTGAAACTAAGCGTTGCGCACCGATTCATAATTCTTGTTTTTCCGAAGATAAGCAGAACAAAGCATCCCTAGCCCTAGGTGCTAGCAGCGCGGACAGATTTGTGGTCCACCGTTCTTCGGATAAGCCCTGATCTTTGGTAATCCTTTCCAATTGTGAAATGAAATCTTCTAAATAGTCCGGTTTATCATCAAACGTTGACATATTGATCAAGGGACTGATATGTAGTGCAAAGTTCTCTTGAGGTTTTGCGTCCACATCCTGCTCTTTACCTACATTTACCAACCATAGTTTTTCTAATTCAAACTGCCTTATCTTCTCTCTTTCTCTTTCCTATTCTCTTTCTCTCTCATCGCTTTCCGGCTCTCTCTCTCTCTCTCTCTCTCTCTCTCTATCTCTCTCTCTCCTCTCCTCCTCTTTTCCTCTATTTTTCCCCTTCTTTTCCTTCTTCTCGTTACCTTTATTTTCTGAGCCTTGATTATTCGAAGCCAGTTCTCGTCTAACATACGCCTTCAATTCTGGACCCTGAGCCCTAAAGCTTTCTATGAGGGCCATTTTTTTCAGGGGGCTAGTAGCCTCAGCACCTGCTTTAGTCGACATTTTGAAGCTGTCGATCGCCCTCTCCACAGAAAGGACTCGCGTCGGCCTCTCCCCACAGGTCTTATGTTGCTGCAGACATCACGCCGTAGGCTGGCAGCTCTCTGTCTAGGCCTCAATAGGCTGGCACAACAAAAAAAAACAAAACAAAAAAACCCCACCAAGAATTGCTTCGGAATTCTGGCTGAATGCAGTCTTTGTCTTAAGAAGAACAACGTGAATTTTTCTGATATCTAAAAAACCGATTTTTAATCATTAAAAGTTAAAATGGAATAAAACTGGTTAAAGATAATGTATGTAAACTCACCAGCTGTGAAAAGGTTGTTTAGTCACAGTCAAATAGCTGCATTATGCTGAAAGCCGCTCCAAATGCGCTGAAATTTGATTTTACAAAAAGACATCAAAAATCAGCACACCAAGAATGAAACAAAGCCGTTCGCACGCGTGGTGGACACGACCGGTGATACATTTTTTTGCACCCTCATAGGAATATTTGCAACCTAATCAGTCTTCTATGTATTTTTCCCTGATCACAAGTTATGTACATAGACATTTCTGTTCTCAATTTTATTTGATATTCACATGTCTCAAACGTTATTTAAATGGAAGAAACTTAATAGAACACCAAGTGAAACGTGTTACTTTTCACGTGGTTGACTCGTCTAAGTATACACACGCTAGCGGCGATGACAGATCTAGAGCAGGCGCGAGTCGCTGCTCCCGACATGGCAGCGGGATGCTTTGTCTGGTGCTATGGTGTTCGATCGTGTCAAAAATTCAGTTATTGAAAACTTTGATCGATCACTGCTCCTAGCACAGGGGGCTGTGATCGTGTTTCCCTCTCCAGACATAATCAGCATGGTTCATATCACTGTGCAAGAGGAAATGTTTCTACTAAAAAAACGCAAGATCATAAATCTTAGCTCCTCCACTATTACTGTCTACCGTCCAAACACAGGAGACAATTCTCTACTGTCATCGGCTCCGAGCCTTCAAGAAATCTCCCTGTCTTCCGTCCTCACACAGAAGACAATTCTCTACCGTCGTCGGTTTCGAGGCGACAGCAAACCTCCACTGTCGTTTGTTCTCACTCAAGGAGACAATTCTCTCCCGTCGTTGGTTTTCGAAGCGACAGCAGACCTCCACTGTCTTCCGTCCCCACACTCAAGAGGTTCCCTTTCCTCATCGCTCCGAGGCGACAGCAACACCTCCGCTTCAAGCAGTCTTTTGGCCTTGATGTTCATCGCTGATTTTATCGAGTCCTCAGGAAAAGAGGATGAGTACCCACAACGATTTACACCAATGAAATCTCCGATTGTTTGGTGATTCAAACCAATGGAATCACTAGCCCCCCCCCCCCCCCCCCCCCCCCCCCCCCCCCTTCCACACACACATCACAACACCCAAAACGACAAGAAATCACAGAGGGCCAAGATTCAACCACGAATCTCAAAATCAGGTTTGTTCAACCAATGGAATCGCTACGCATAATACCAGTTAAACTAACAGCTGGGGACCGAGTGATTTCGGATTAATGAATAACCTCAGTTCTAACTCCTGGTCTCCTGCTTCTGGACGCTATCGTTGCCCCCGTGGATCTCAAAACACACCTAGATCTGATTGTTTTTTTTTTGTTGTTTTTTTTTTTTTGAATAATTGATGGGTAGGACAAAGTTGTCGTTTGGGTTCCAGCAGTGAAGGCATGTGATATCAGGTTGTTTGATCAACTCGCTAAGGAATTGCAGCATTCGGGCAATCTATTCTCCCCAAAGGACTAAAGCCGAAGTTCGACA
>JADBJO010006774.1:0-18265 GCA_016801955.1 Conus betulinus
ACACAGAGAGAAACAGCCCACCATCCAACCCGCCAGCCATCCCGCCAGAGAGGGGATATAAGAATAATGAGCGACCGATGAAGGCATGTCTCCTACTTTTTCCATCTCTCTGCACTCTTCTAAGAGATCAAAGCCCAAGGAAGACGATGAACAACGAACCCATGTTACGCGAAATGCTGCTGCCTTTTGTTGAGTAGATGAAGAACACAAAAATCAATCATCATCAAAGCAGAGGAATTTTACCTGGCCCTGATTGCTAGTTATGGTGGTCACATGACTGTCCACCGCCCAGTTAATGACAATAATTCAGAGCCAGAGGACGTCATAGAATGGCAGGTCTTACCCCTGAACAGGGATTCCTTTCATTCCCCCCCCCTCTCTCATCTCTCTCTCTTCTCTCTCTCCTCTCTCTCTCTCTCTCGCCCCCTCTCTCTCTCTCCTCTCCCCTCTCCTATCGCATCTCACTCCCACAAATCTGACTACTTTCTTGATGAAATCACTTTGCGTCAGTCGGAACAGCCGGTAAAATCTGACTTCGCGATATGTAGCGATTCTGTGTAGTACAGCTTTCTTTCATGTTCCTTGATTTTATATTCATTGGGAGGGGCAAACTTTGAGCTATCACTACTCTGTACCGAATGCTGCTACGCTATGTTTTCAGCCTTCTGTTATGGAAGATTTCTGAGATATTCTGAGTTCTCGGTGCTCTCTCTCTCCCGTCCTCTCTCGTCACCTCTCTCTCTCCTCCTCTCTCTCCTCCTCTCTCTCTCTCTCCCTCTCTCTCCTCTCTCTCTGGGTGTGTGTGTGTGTGTGTGTGTGTGTGGTGTGTGTGTGTGTGTGTGTGTGTGTGTGTGTGTGTGTTGGCCACCCTTACAAGCAGACATAAAGGTGTAAAGAACACTGATGAAATCTCTGCTCAGAATCATCAGAACCTTTCTCTGCTGCAGAGTCCGATCTTCCTGGCTGCCCCATCTGACGCGTGTGATTTTCAGCAGAAGGTCAAGTCAGGTCCGTGAGAGTGAGACAAGAGAGACAGCAGGTGAATGAAGTCAATGTGGGGTTCAGGGCCAGACCCATCCTTCCTTCAGCCATGTCCGCTGTGGAATGTCGTGATGAACTGAGGGATGGGAAGTCAGACTGACCACAGCTGACCATCAGGGCTGGCTGAACGCTCTTAGCTTTGATGAGATTTTGGCACTGATTTCATCCACCAAAAAAAGACAGTGTTTCCCAGCAAGCGTGAATCCTCTGCCTTCGTGTGTCCAAGGCTTTGAGGTCCCTTAGAGACTGCAAACAAGATGTACAAACTCTACATACGTGTGCCTGTCTCTGTCCCCTCTTTCATTATATCACTCTCTTGTTCCTCTCGTCTCTCTATCCCCCTGTCTGTCCTCTTGTTTCGTTTGGGGTTGTCTGGGGGAATATGAATGCTTGTTGTTTATGTGAGTATAAAGAAACAGACAGACAGACAGACAGACAGACAGACAGATAGATAGATAGATAGATAGATAGATAGATAGATAGATAGATAATAGATAGATAGACAGATAGATAGATAGATAGATAGATAGATAGGCAGGCAGCAGGCAGGCAGGCAGGCAGGTGTGATAGACAGACGGACAGACAGACAGATAGAGAGAGGGGGTAGAGGGAGAGAAAGGGGGTGAGGGCAAGTGGTTTGGAAGGGCAGCGAAGGACGAGCGGACTAACCGACAAAGCAGTCAAGTACAGAGACAGATGGTCACACACAAGCAGCATGCCATACTAGCGTTTGTGCGTTCATTATCACTTTTAAAAAACTTTTTCGAATGCTTTGTTTGAACGAAAACGAATCCAAAGATCGTTTCTTGAGGTCCGTGATTTTTCCTGCTCAGAGTGTCGTTTCCGAATACTTGAGGTGTGTGTGTGTGTGTTGTGTGTGTGTGTGTGTGTGTGTGTGCGTGCGTGCGTGTGTGGTGTGTGTGTGTGTGTGTGTGTGTGTGTGTGTGTGGTGTGTGTGTGTGTGTGTGTGTGATGCGCGTTGTGTGTGTGTGTGTGTGTGTGTGTGTGTGTGTGTGTGTGTGTGTGTGTGTGTGTGGTGTGTGTGTGTGTGTGTGTGTGTGTTGTGTGAGTGAGTGTGTGCGCGCGCGCTTGTGTGTGCAAAAAGCTGTGTTTGTCTATCCTAGATCCTTGTACCTCCTCTATATTAGCTTTCGCTTGTGTCTATGTTATCTACCGGGCATTCTGAAATGGCGTCTACACAGTTTGATTCCAGTGCCTAAGCGAAAAAGCTGGCCCACACCCCAATCTCCACCCCCCGACTGTCTCTTCATTCAGATCGTCGGTCACACTGTAATGACCCCTTCTAAATCAGAAGCCATGCCATCAGCCTAGACTCTAGACGTGTCCCACAATGACGTCGGTCAATGGATTAAATTGCATCCCCCCCCCCTCCCCCCCTTTTCCTCCCTGTCCCTCTTCCTCAACCCCTTATTTTCCTATCCCCCCCCCCTTTCCCCCCACTCCCCGCTCCCTCTGAAGAGGCATCCTTTATAGTCCAGGATAGGAGAAGCTCTGCTCTATGTGTAAAATGTGCTGTCATCCAAGACACACAGGGCTGCCTCATTGGTTGGTTTCACTGATGGTGTGGGGAGTTCATTGCTCGATTTCAGTTCGGTGTCTGCCTTACCTGTTCATCTTACTCGCCAACTGATCATCCAGCCAAGCAAGCTGTCAGTCAGGTCATCAGCGTGTCAGTTTGTGCTGTCCATCATTCAGCCTGCCACCTAGCCATCCAAATGGCGATCAACCAACTCTGTCACCTAGCCATCCAAATGGCGATCAACCAACTCTGTCACCTAGCCATCCAAATGGCGATCACCAACTCTGTCACCTAGCCATCCAACTCTGTCACCTAGCCATCCAATTGCGATCAACCAACGTCATCAACCAACCTTTCAAAAAAACAAACATGCGATCAACCAACCTTTCAAAAACAAACATGCTTGTGTTATGACTGACTTGTGTTATGTGCCTGTTTGATGCCTGTGATTTTTTAAGGTGTCTGAAGAAGACCTGTGTGTAGACCATTCAGTTCTCTGTTCTGTATTGTGTGATACGTTCTTTGTTGTTTGGCACTGTTTCGGTGTGTTCGTTTGTATTTTGGGGTGTTTTCAGAAGCACGGCATTGTGCTTCAGGAATCAGCCTGATACCTTTGCTATCAGCCGACCAACCAACAAACCACCATTCATCTCTTGACCAACCAGCCAACCGTTTGAATAACCAATGTTTAGTAGGATGAAAGAATGATAATAGAATACGTGTAAAAGAAATTGATTTAAAGGACAAACAAACAAACAAACAAACAAACAACAAATGGAGGGAAAGTGCGAAAGAAGAAAGAAAGAAAAGAAAAGAAAAAAAGATATCAGCACACATCAATGGATTTACCTTTTTTTTTCTTCTTATGTGGTCTCTTCCAAGCATATTCAAAAGGTTTACCACAGAAAAGACTCGAGTTTGGCATAGAAGGCATACTTATTTTATGTAATGCTAACACGCACACACACACACACACACACACACACGCACGCACGCACGCACGCACGCACGCGCGCTCGCACGCACGCACGCACACACACGCACACACCATCACCATCATCACCACCGCCACCACCACCACCACCCCCCAAAAAAAATCAAAAACTCGCAGCCAGCTCTCAACATCTCAACATTGATTATGGTCATTAAGACTTCCATCGCTCACCTAATGACAACAATCAAGAGCTGACATCGTAGAATGACCGGGTTGGCGCTGAACCCACATTCATTCCATTTACTGCCTGTCTATACTATCTCCCGCTCTCAAACCTGATCTGCCCTATCAAGGAAATCACTCCACGTCAGTCATGACAGTCGGTGAAATGTGATACCGCGTGCGAAAATAGTCCTAAACGAAGTTCCCGTCATGTTGCTTGTGGTTTTATGTCAGTATGACAGCGATGACTGCAGGGAGGGAGAGGGAGAGGGAGAGGGAGGAGGGAGGGAGAGGAGAGAGAGAGAGAGAGAGAGAGAGAGAGAGAGAGAGGCACGGAGAAAGACACAGAGAGAGAGAGACAGAGACAGAGAGAGACAGAGAAAGATAGAGAGAGAGAGAGAGGCAGACAGAGAAAGACAGAGAGAGGGAGCGAGCGAGCCAGCGCGAGAGAAAAGAAAGAGAGAGAGAGGAGAGAGAGAGAGAGAGAGAGAGAGAGAGAGAGGGCACAGAGAGATAGAGAGGCACGGAGAGAGAGAGAGGAGAGAAGAGAGAGAGAGAGAGAGAGAGAGAGAGAGAGAACAGAGACAGACAGACAGACAGACAGACAGACAGAGAGCTGCAATGAACTATATTCCGTCATGAAAGGGTGAAAGTAAACTATAACAGCGTAGAGTATAGTGGCGATTCAGTTCCAAGTGTTCCCCCTTGCATGCATGCACGTAAATGTCCTCTCTCTGGTCTCTGTCTGTCTGTCTGTCCTGTCTGTCTGTCTGTCTCTCTCTCTCTCTCTCTCTCTCTCTCGTATTTTCATTTTGTAGAAGAAAAATATGAAACAGTTACTTACCATTATTGTTGTTGCTGCTGCTCATACTCGAGTTCCTAATTCTAACAACTTCTACAACACCAGACGCATGCATTCGGTCACACACACACACACACACACACACACACACACACAACACACACACACACACACACACATTCACACACAACACACACACACACACACACACCACACACTACACACACACCCACACACACACACACAGTCACACACACACCACACACACACACACACACGAACACACACAGAACAGACCAGAGAGAAGAGAGAGAGAGAGAGCGAAGAGAGAGAGAGAGAGAGAGAGAGAGAGAGAAAGAGAGGGAATGACAAAAATAGGATTCAGAATGAGCGGGAAAATTAAAAAAAAAAAAAAAACCCATCAAGGAAGCCATCTCTTACTTTGTTTTGTTCGAACTATCCGAAAAAGATAGGAGGAAACCATCAAAGCGTATACAACACACAAAAAGGAACAACAATTTGCTATGCAGGAGACGGACGACAAGACGAAATGCTGGACCTGACATGCCTGCTGACGTTTTCAGTTGGTGGCCATATTGATGGGACGATATCCTCCATCTAACGTCTCCAATGTGCTATCCAAAGTTTTTGTACACTGCCCATACTAACCTTCACATTGATGCTGTGTCTTATTGGGCTGTTAGGTAAATACACGGCACTAAATTTTTGAGTGCAGTTTTTTAAGAAAAACCTTTCCAATCCAAAGGTGATACGCAACTGCCTTTATTATGCAAACCGAAAAAAAGAAAAACGGCAAAGGGACACCGGTTTGATTTCATGAATAAGGGATTACTTATTTTTACAGTTTCGCCACTACTGTTGTACCTTGGTTCGCCTCTCTCTCTCTCTCTCTCTCTCTCTCTCTCTCTCTGTCTGTCTGTCTCTGTCTGTCTGTCTGTGTCTCTCTCTCTTCTGTTCGTTTGCCTATAACACACACACACACACACACACACACACACACACACACACACACACACACACCACACACACACACACACACACACACACCAAATATTCAAAAAAATAATACACACATCAGGGAAAATCACCTACACCAAAGAAACGATCTTTTAATTTGTTTTGTTCGAAGTATTCGAAAAAGATAAAAATAACAGTGAACGATTACAGCCTTTATAAAAGAAAAGCGACAAGGGAATATAACAATGTGCTGCGCAGAATAAACAGAGAAGAACCAACAAAAAAAAAAAAAAAAATGCCTGACCTAACAAGCCTGTTGACATTTTCTATTGGTGGCCAGACTGATGCGATGACGTCTTCCATCCAACTCTCCCAGTGTGTGTTCTCCAAATCCAAAGCATTTGTACACTGCCCACGCCAGTCGCTATATCGATGCTGTGTCTTGATATCAGACTGTCAGGTAAAATCACGACACTCAACGTCAAGCGCAGACTTTGAAAAAAAAAAACAAAACAAAACTTTCCGCACCCAAAATGGGTACCGCATTGCCTTTGTTGACTAAACTAATGAAACTGACACACGGAACAAAGTTAATTTCATCTACTGTTATGACGTAGTAAGCACCACACGAAGTGATGGGTATGACTCCTGTCCTAGACATTTAGGTGTCAGATATATTTGGGCCTCACCATTTACTGCTCAAGGCTCCAGTTCCATCAGGAACATTTATTGGTTGGGTTTTGTCGGTCTCTTTTGGAACATACTTAAGATTGTGCGCGTAGAGACTTACCCAAAGAGCAGTAAACAAGTGGGGGTAACTCTTGTTCCAATAAGAAAACCTAACACAGAGTAACTTTTATTCAAGACTGGCACAGCCTTTTAAACTTGAATAAAGTCAGACAAATACAAAGACAAACAATCTAATAGTGGGGAAAAAAACAAGCGCAGGCCAAGAACTAAACTGTCTTCTTAGTAATGACTTGGCAAAGATTTGGACTTAAGGGGGGGGGGGGGGGGGGGGGGGGGGGGGGGTGAAGATGGAGAAACTGGGAACATGAAATTAAGAAAATATATTACAGATATGAAAACTCTTCACTAGCTGAATAAGGGAACCATCGTACTCCAGTTTATATTATTATATATATTATTTCCAATTTTACCCAGAGAGTTTCATCCATTGAAAGGAGTGTGTTTCTGAAAGTGTTGCTAACGTGTACTGACTAATACTAAGGATCTCTCTCTCTCTCTCTCTCTCTCTCTCTCTCTCTCTCTCGCTCTCTCGCTCGCTCTCTGTGTCTGTCTCTGTCTCACTCTCTCTCTCTCTCTCTCTCTCTCTCTCTCTCTCTCTCTCTCTCTCTCTCTCTCTCTCTCGGGCACAACTGACGACGGGATATTCAATGACAAGACTTCAACCTTGTCATACACCTCTAACCAGAAACACTGTAGCATCATTACAACACTGTCATACACCTCTAACCACAAACATTGTACATCATCTTCTCATCCATGTTTTTGCTGATCATCATGAACACATTCCTCTTTGACCGTCCCCCCCCCCCCCCCCCCTCCTCTGGCAGTGACATCATATGGGGTTGTCTATTCGTTTGTTTTTGCTCGTTTGTTTGTTTTGTCTGTGTTCATCAAGCCCTTGGTGCTTTCGTGTCACGGTCGTTTGGATCAACATGTCGGCACCTAGCAGCAAGAGATAGTCCCTACGGCTGGTTGGACGAGGGGGTTGATGGTCAGACATCTGCTAAGCCGTAGCCCCGAGACCTTCTCCTTAAATTGTCTCATCTTAGTCATTAATTCGTTTATCCATCAGCTTTCAATCATGCACAGTGTGGTGTCAAACCTTGGCGGATATGATGTGGCGCATATGGACTAGTCCGCACGCAGTGACACCTCCTTGATGAAAGTAAAACTAAACTGAAACCTACGACGTGCCAGGTAGTACCTGTAGGGTGGGATAGGGGGATGGAGGGGGGAGGGGGGGTAGCATTTAGTATCCTGAGTATGTTGGAATAGAAAAGGCATCACTGATCACGTAGCAAGTCTTTGCCTTCTCCGGTAAGCTGCCTTCTCATAAACTGATGTTAACTACTCCCTGCGGAATGTCGGTAGATAAGGTGTGACAGGACGACTAGGGTGTGGTTGTGTTTGAAGGGGGAAGGAACGTACCGTCTAGAAGTCACGTCACCTGGAATGCACGTTTAATAAAACGGCGACAAGAACATATTTCAAAATTAACTCGAAACTCAAGAAAATAAGTGGGAAGAAAAGATCAAAAAGACTACCAATGTCAGAGGCCGAACAGGTGCGTGCGCGTGAATTTGTTGCCATAACATGACCACAGCCATAAACAAAATTACCCAAAGACCTACGCTTTATGTGACGCCTTGCTTTTGGACGGTTGAAAAATTTTGCTGAAAACACAAAAATAAAAACAGAGACAAAAACAAACACAAAACAGACTGCTCGAACAGTCCTGTTCATTTAGTCTGTTCATTAAGACGTTCCTCCCTTTGCCCAGATAATCACAGCAATCAAGAGAGCTGACTTGATCCACGAATGACTGGCCGCGTCTGAAACCACATTTACATTCCTTTCTGGAGCGCTCTCGTCTCGCAGGGGAGATCACCAGCCTGACCCCTTCCCTCGATGAAATCGCTACGCGCCAGTCGTGACAGCCCGCAAATCAGACCCAGCGACAGAAAATAATCCTCAGTGAAGTTTCTGTCGCAGCACGTCTAGTTCTGTATCTGAATGAGAGCGACGTCAGCATACGAGAGAGAGAGAGAGAGAGAGAGAGAGAGAGAGAGAGAGAGAGAGAGAGAGAGAGAGAGAGAGAGAGAGAGAGAGATGGGGAAGGGTACTGCCTTGAAAACTTGTGAGAATATCATGGAAAGGAGATATGACCAATAAATATGCAGCAAACATATATAGGAATACACCTAGAACATCAGTGCCTGAATGTAATTCACGTAAATTTGCAAGCATGTAAATGTTAAAAACACAGAGTGAAATAAAAGAAACAGGATTACTAGAAAACCAACAGTTGGCATTGCTGACACGGTAGGGCTAGGCACGCTGAAGGATAAGAAATTTATGACCGTGTTCAAACAGTTTAAGCTTAGCTAAATATAAAACCTGAAATCTATGAAATGAAAAGCTATGATTTCTGCAGAATGTCCAGACATTTTGCATTTTTTTTGTAACATGAACAAGTTTAACCTTGAAACACAAAACCATACCAACTTTTTCTTCTCGAGTAAAACGTTTTCGAAGCCTTAAGGAAGTTATTCCTTCGCAGTTAATTGATGAGACACCGGGAAAAACCCAATTTTTCTTATGGATATTTCAAATGGGATAAAGGATTATTCAGCACAAAACATGGTTCACTGAAGATATTCACTTTACTAGATGGTATCTAA
This sequence comes from Conus betulinus, assembly GCA_016801955.1. Taxonomy (NCBI): domain Eukaryota; kingdom Metazoa; phylum Mollusca; class Gastropoda; order Neogastropoda; family Conidae; genus Conus; species Conus betulinus. The sequence continues at coordinate 8,949 of JADBJO010006774.1, forward strand.
ACAAGGGTGGTGCGTTCATAGTATGTGAGAACCTTAAAAAACACATACAATATTACAAAAGACTTAAAAAAAAATGCTCCCTTTTGTAAGAGAACTGAGTTGAGTTGAACTGATATCTGTTAAAGGCACAGCTACTCGTGCAAGTGAAAGTAGAGATTGAGTTTAGATCATAATTTTCACATTACCCTTAAACAAACAAGCGAACAAACAAGCAAACAGAGAAAAAGACTGGCGTGAGTCTTGCGTATTACTAACGTAAATAAAACTGAAGTGCGTGACAATAACAATTAATCAATGGAGATTTAAACATGCTTCAGAATATTTATTCGTTCCAAGACGGCATTTTTTTTTGTTTATACCTCTTCATAATATCTACCCAGTGTGTTGCAAGAGCTGCACTTCAACATTCGGCACTGTATCTGAATAGGACATAACATTCCAGTCAGAAAGAGTGAATGAAAATTGTTTCAGGAAGATGAAAAATAGAAGCCACAAAACTCCAATGAGATAATGGCAATATTTCGGTTTATTTCAACCTTTCTCAAGCCACACTGAGGGGGAAGCAAGCCAAACTGGCCAACTGACAAACACAACACTTGTGTGTGTGTGTGTGTGTGTGTGTGTGTGTGTGTGTGTGTGTGTGTGTGTGTGTGTGAAAATGTTTCAGATTAAATTTGTGCCAATGTTTAGCTGTTAATGTTACTGTAATTCAAAAAGGGGCGTTGCAAATGACGGTAAGTGTACGTTCTGCAAAGAATCAGACACAAACATCATGTGTTTTGGGTGTTTTGCTAGATGTAATTACATGAGTGTAGTCCCATTTCACGTTTGCAATTCAGTTAATATTAATTTATTTTTTTGTTTGGCCATTACAGGCATACCATATCCATTGAACGTGTTGATATAACTGTAAGAAAATTAATGTAGATCAGCTAAAATGTCATGAGGTTCGATGCCACACACAGAGGCACAGACACACACACACACACACACACACACACACACACACACACACACACACACACACACACACACACACACACACATCTGTCTCTCTTCCTCTGCGCGCGCGCGTGTGTGTGTGTGTGTGTGTGCATTCAAGCCTGTCAACTTGATATTGACTGAAAGTAATTTCGGGACATTTTGTGGGTGTTTACCTTCTGTTGCGGGTCTTTAAAGGCCGTGTCTTTGACATTTTCCATCTTCTGATTTCTAGGCAAGTTTATTGAATCAAAATTCTTCGTTCTCCCTTCGCCAAGTACTCATCTTTGCTCTTTAGACACAACTTTTTAGACACAATGTCTCATAATCCTCTCTTCCTTTTTGATGTTTCCAATAAAGAATTAAGTTCGTCAGTATCTCATCGATCATTTGTGTACACATAACATTGTAGCATCACCAACTTTCCTTATTGTGGGCCAGTAAGCTCAAAACGGTCTATAGAAACAAAATACATGTCATTCAGTGATCGCATCTGTTAAATCATCCTTCTCCTGGACAATACTCCAATAAGGCTACCTTATGCATTAACACAGAGACGACAAAAGGGAGGGAGGGTGGGGGTGTACAAACCTGTCGGCTGTGTTCAATCGCTGCATTGCTTTTGGCGCTCAGTGGAACAGTTCCACCACCAATCACTTGTGTCTTTTGGGCCACCACTGCCCATCCTGACCAACACCACTTTGACCTCATAGCTCTTTCTTATCTGTACAGATTTTAAGTGAGACACGATGGTGGTGTCCGAGTGGAGTGAGAGTGACCTTCTCTTCCTGTGGTGACGACACGCGGTCATCCACATCTTCCTTCTTCTACTTCTTGTCTCCACACAGGTGGTCAGTCAGTCCCTCCTGTCCAGCCGCCCAGGATCCTGGTTTGTCGTGCTTCATGGGCCACAAGGGAAGACCCTCCTGGCTCTGGCCTTCACACACGTGTCAGTCTTCGTTTAGCTGCCCGTTCTTCTGTTCTTCGCCTCCTAACATGTGGTCAGTTTTTTTTTCATCTGAGACCCATGGGCTGTAGCTTGCTGTGCTGAATGTGACCACAAGGAATGCCTTCTCTGAATGAAGCGTGTCTGATTCTAGCACTCGCTGGGCAATAACCAACACCTTCTCTGAATAATGAATCGCTGACTCTGGCCTCCTTACAGAGGACCTTGGACTCGCTGCACTACGTGGATTACAACGAATACCTTCTCTGAATGAGGACTCTCTGATTCTGCCTCCAAACAGCAGCTTATGCAAGGCAGGAGAAGCTTCGCTGTTTTCCAAAGGAATTGACACTTCTGCTGGTCTACGTGAGGTTTTTAAGCTTTCTTATTAATCACCTCACAAACTGGATATGGCTGGCGTTCAGCTAAGTTTTTTCAATGCTTCTGATTCCTCCAGTGAGTCTATGCATTACAGACCTACACGTGACAAAAAAAAAGGCTTCAGGTATTGTACTCACTGACCTGTTTTAACGGTAATTGAGACGTAGCTTTTTCAATGTTTTATGTCCTTGCTGTAATTGAAGTTCATCCACTTGAGTTATCCATGGTTCTAACTGCGTAACATCCAGGGACGGACGCTAACACACCTGAATCTGTGGGCCAAACTACCTGCTTCAGTATGCAGGTGATGAGGTGTGAATTAGCTCACAGGTTTGAAGCGTCACTGCATTTCCAGACGCTCTACAGGGTAGCTTACAAGTACACTGCTGCACGATGGCCGGGTACGTAGATTAGCAATGCGTGAATTCCGAGAAGAGTCGTGACACCTCTGTCCCGTCTTTTGCATCGCTCCACAGGTGCTGGAAGCTTACCGCAGATATGTCATCATCGGCTTTTTTGTTTTGGTCATGCTGATCATTGACCTGGCCTAAAGGGATCGTTTTTTGTCAAACACATCATCATGATCGATATCCAGAGAGAATGGTACTCTGACCTCATATTTCCTGAAAAAGAATCTGTCTTCTACAAATCAATATTTTAAGTGACCCTGCATCAAATGCCGCACATCATGGAGCGCTAAGATCAGTCCTCAAACCTTGTATAGAAAAGAGAACATCTGTTTTGTGTGAATATTTATTTCTATGACCAGGAAAGTTTTTGAAGTACTAAACCCTATTTAATCGGAGTTTTATCAGCGTCTAGCAGATATTGAAGTACTCTCAGTGTTTGTCTGTGCCAAGCAGTTTTCTCTACTCAAGGAGTCAAAGTCTAGCAGTCATTGAAGCATTCTCAGTGTTTGTGCCAACGTGTTTTATGAAGTGCTCTCGGTGGGTGTCTGTGCCAACCTGTTATTGAAGTACTCTCAGTGTTCGTCTGTGCCCACCTGTTATTGAAACACTCTGTGTGTGGCTGTGCCAACCTGTTATTGAAGTACTCTCAGTGTTTGTCTGTGCCAACCTGTTATTGAAGTACTCTTAGTGTTTGTCTGTGCCCACCTGTTATTGAAATACTCTCAGTGTTTGTCTGTGCCAACCTGTTATTGAAGTTCTCTCAATGTTTGTCTGTTCCAACCTGTTATTGAAGTACTCTCAGTGTTTGTCTGTGCCAACCTGTTATTGAAACACTGTGTGTGTGTGGCTGTGCCAACCTGTTATTGAAGTACTCTCAGTGTTTGTGTCAACCTGTTATTGAAGTACTCTCAGTGTTTGTCTGTGCCAACATGTTATTGAAGTACTCTCAGTGTTTGTCTGGGCCAGCCAGTTTTCTGTACGGAAGAAGTGAAGACATCTCTGGGTTAGTCTGCCCGTCTCTCGATGGCGAAAGTGATGAAGAGAAGAAGGAATGAGGGATTAGAAGTAGGAGTTGGAATGGATTTTGTGATCTGTAAAAAAAAAAAAAGTTCGGCCACAGTTTGGTCATACATTGCTTTTTCCCTCAGGTACGACTGAGGGTTCAGACAAATGAGTATGTCGGACAGTAAGACAAAATATAACTTGGCTGACAAGAACTTTAGTGATCAACCACTGTAAACTTTTCTGGTACAGACACAACTCGTTAAGACGCCGTAACACCACTATAATAGATACAGTGGGGATACAGTTGTTGCAGAAGTAGTCCTGGATTGACAAAACGAAGATAAACAAATAAATAAAATAAAAGAAAAGAAAAGAAAAAGAAAGGGAAAAAAAAAGAATGATTTTTTTTTAACGACATCTGTAGCCAAGGTTTTGTTCGTCTGCTTCCTCGTTTGTCTGTATTGTTTATTATTTGATTTTTTTACCTGGAAATACGGAACTTACACAACATTTCTACCCAAAGGTATTTGAATTATTTTCTTTAACCTTAACCCTAGAGCGGGCAATTGAAGAGGAAGAACTGTGGTGATTTGGAAGAGGTTAAATGTCTACATCGACTCTCAAAGGTCCTAGTCTTATGGGATAATAACGTATAGAACGACTCGCAGGGGAGCGCAGACTCCCACCAACATCAGAATCAACATAAATCTGCCCTTCGATCCAAATATGCACACCCAAACTTGAGGCCAACAAAAGTGTACTTGCTGTAACGTGGAAGAAAAAAAAGGGGTCAATAAATAGCTTATCATTTGTTTTATTTTATTGAAAAACGATATCTGTGAACAAATTAACTCAGGAGTGAAAAGAAAACGGTTTCGTTTTTTTTCTGTCTAAGGGAGTAAACGTATATAGTGAAACGAATAATGTCCGGGGTCTCTTTCTCTAATAGGATATAAAAAAGTACATAATGCCAACGTTTAAATGACGAAAATGCATAACTATTGATAATTATCAATTGTTCAACAATATCTGCTTAACAGTCATGTTAAACGATCCTTGGATCCACCCCTTCACCCCGACCAGCACCAAAATTAAATGGATTCATCCTTGAACCATATTCTTCATTTGCACCAAGTTCTGATCAATTGGTCAGGCTCTTTTTCTTGTAATCTTTCTAGTAGACAGACAGACAAACAAACAAACTTGCAGACAAGAAAGGCACTCGGGAAATCTCGCTAGTAGACAGACAGACAAACAAACAAACGTACAAAATTTCAAAATGGAGCGACTGATGGCGGAGAACGAAGCAAAGTTTAGAAAGAGTTGGGGTTAGTTTCCGCCGAGGACATTGACGAACAAAGTACACAAGACACGATGCATTTCGACCTCTTGGGTCTTCTTCAAGTGAAAACAAAAAATGTGCATGCATGTATATATATGTATGTATGATGCATGTATATGTGTATGTATGTGTGTGTGTGTATGTATGTATATGTACACATGTATGTGTGTGTATGTATGTGTATGTGTATATATATATGTATGTGTATGTATATGCATATATATGTATATGTGTGTGTATATATATATATATATATATATATATATATATATATATTTATGTGTGTATGTATGTATATGTATATATATATCCCCCCCCCCCCCCCCCCCCCCCCCCTCCTTAACATCATTATCAATCCACCTCAACCACAACCGTCACATATACCACACCACCCCACCTAACTGACCACACAACACCATCGCCTCACTCATCCCCTCCCTTCACGCAACAACCCCCCCCCCCGCCCCCCCCCCCCCCCCCCCCCCCCCCCCTCTTCCTCTCCCATAATCCCCTCTGTCATTTCCTTCGGTCAGCCATTCTTCACAGCTTACCACATGGACATCAGATAAGTCGCTCTTCGTTCTTTGTATTGTCCTAAATGTTAAAATGTTACATTTTTTGTTTTCACTTGAAGAAGACCCAAGAGGTCGAAATGCATCGTGTCTTGTGTACTTTGTTCGTCAATGTCCTCGGCGGAAAACTAACCCCCCACTCTTTCTAAACAAACGTACAGACAAGAAAGGCACTCTGGAAATCTTGCTTGTGGACAGACAGACAAACAAACAAACAAACTGACAGACAAGAAAGGCACTCGGGAAATCTTGCTAGTAGACAGACAAACAAACAAACGTACAGACAAGAAAGGCACTCGGGAAATATTGCCAGTAGACAGACAGACAGACAGACAAACAAACAAACTGACAGACAAGAAAGGCACTCGGGAAATCTTGCTAGTAGACAGACAGACAAACAAACAACTTGACAGACAAGAAAGGCACTCGGGAAATCTTGCTAGTAGACAGACAGACAGACAGACAGACAGACAAACTGACAGACAAGAAAGGTACTCGGGAAAGTGCCTGCCTCAGTAGAGATCGAACGGATCATGGATCCCCTTTCAATAAAGTCCACACTACGGATCCCGTTCCCCCTCCCTCCATCCTCCCCCACGCATTCACGCCCCCCCCCCCCCCCCCCCCCCCCCCCCTCCAATTCAACAGGACTGTCTTCAGCCGCATTTTCAAATTTGCAACAAGTTTCATTCAAAATGGGTTCACAAGCTTTCGACTTGTCTTGTCGACCGACGAACAGACAAAGTAAATGACCTATCTGACGGAGGTAGCGGACGAACAACGAATCAATCAAACGGACGTAGTTGGAACCCAACAGCTTCCTGACGTAGTGAATGAAATGGCGAGAACCGTCCTAGTGCCACTCGTGTGGCTGTTCTTTATAGTCATTACTCTCTGCGGCTGAACGCGCTAACGTTCTGTTGCAAACGTTATTGTGCGCCTATTCACTCATCCGGCAGTTACTGTCCACTGTGGCCCCCTTGAACAAGCCCTGTGTCTGTAGCCATATAGATCGACCCACCCACAGCCGAATCAAATCACATTATAGCACCCCCTCCACCCTCCCCCGCCCCCGATCACGGGGCGGGGGGGGGGGGGGGGGGGGGGGGGGGGGGGAGGGGGGGGGAGGGGGGGGGGGGGGGGGGGGGGCACACAGATGGAAGAGGAACGATGAGTTCCACGGCTCTTCATCATAAAATCACCGGTGACCTCTGCGCGTGACCTGGATGTGTGTTTTGCCGGGAAGTACCAGATTGGAAAGTGCACGTGCACATGCCGAGGGTCAGTGTCAGCCGTTAGCAGTCTCCAGAAGTCATGAAGCTGGAACAAATGTCATCATTACGGGGGCGGGGTGGGGGTGGGGTGTGGGGAGGGTGCTATGCTGCCTCTAACAGAACATGCTGTGATCTTTTATGGCGTCGATTCCGAATAATTGAAATGTGTCCAAAGGGAAAAATTGACAATTTAGTCAAGTTTGAGGTGATGTGTCTGCCCACGCGTGCATGTACCTACACACACAGATACACGCGCGCGCGCGCGCGCGCACACACACACACATACACGCACACTCAGGCGCACACGCACGCACGCTCGCGCGCGCGCGCGCCCGCGCGCGCACACACACACACACATACTCATGCAGGCAAAAACACACACACACACACACACACACACACACACCACATACACAAACACACACACACGTGTGGGCTTACACACACAGACACACACACATACACACACACACATACACAGGCGCACACGCACGCGCGCACGGCCACGCACACACTCGTACACACACACACACACACACACACACACACACACACACACACATGGAGGCACACACGCACACACATAAAACGAAGAAATCTTTCCCAAGAAGATGCTGATCTCGGCAGACAGGAGAAGGAAGAACATTGGGGAAATTTACAAGCCCACTGTCCCCCAAAGATTCCGACAGCATGGTCCTAAGGAAGAACCTGGCTTCTTCCCTTGCAACGACCGTTGTGATACATGCAAACATGCCATTATTACCAGGAGTCTGAGGTCTTTGTTCGATGGCAGAATAATCCCCATCTCCAAACACATCACTTGCGAGACACCAAGAATGTCGTATGCCATCTCCTGCTCTATCCATGAAACCGGAGGTGTATGTGGGCTCTACCAACAATGTAAAACTCCGGTGGGCCAACCACAAGCGAGACATCAATCTGGGGGCAAACCAAGAAGTGTAGACTTGCTGCCCATGTGAATCAGATTCCCCATCCAAAAGACAAGAACCTCCCATTTCTCAAGATCACCGCATTTGACCCTGCAGATGATGATGAAGAACTACTTCGCAAGGAGATTTGGTACCAGTGTAACCTTGGCACAATTTTCAATGGTCTCAAGAAAGGATTTCCACTTCATGGTGAAGACTGGGTGAAGGAATGTGTTTCGGATGTGAACTGTGCCCTTAAACATGTAAAGTCACAGAGAGAGAGAGAGAGAGAGAGAGAGAGAGAGAGAGAGAGCGAGTTGACGTCTTTTTGAACATTGACGTAGTGCTAGAACTACGTTTCTACAGGAGTGGTCGAGTTTTCTTTGTTGTTCTTAATAATTCCTCCGTCTCGAAAGACTCTGGGTGTGTGCGGTGTCAGCGATTTTTGGACTATTAGTGTGTGTGTGTGTGTGTGTGTGTTGTATTACTTACACCCAAAGGGGACCTACTGATCCGACTGGACCAGCAAAATATATCACAAGCAGGTTGAAACCGGTTTTAATTGGGTCTGGAAGTCTCAAATGTTTACAAATCAACCAGTATCAATGCTGAAATGTTATTCATTCTTGGAAAGCTGATTTTTTTAAATATTATGCTCTAAGTGATGAAGTAGAGCAATAAATGTATAGACCTTATTCTTGAAGTCAAAGCGATTAAACAAACTCACGCAAACACGATTCCATAATTCAGTATTAGATGTTATTTTCATTGTTTACCTACTGCAAAAGGTGTGAACGCCGCTACCCGTGAGTGCCGCGTTTTAAAAGAAATGCCATACGCATTCTATTGGAGATGAGTCATATAACTTTCAGTGTCTTAAATGTTCCGACATCCGCAAAAACACTGTACTCATAAACATTTTGATTTCTGTTTAAGGTATGTGTTATCATTTTTAAAATCTATTTTTTTTCTCCAATAAGAAGCCAAAGATCCGATTGAGTAAATTCATAAATTTCTGCCAAGTTGTTTAAAACTCTTTGAGGTGGTAGATATAATATTATATTGTGTTACGTTCGTTTCAGCAAATGTTGCGAAATAAAAAAAAATACCATGTTAGTGTCTGAAAAATTGTCTCTTCTCCAATGATAAACCTGGAATGAATCTTGAGAGCACCATGCATGCACGCACATACACACACGAACCTGACGTCTTTCCTCCGCACACAACTGCATCCACTCCATACACATAAGGCGCAAACAAAGGTCAATTTTGGTTCATCCCTCCTTAATCTTTTAAAATCCCATGGGGTTTTTTTTTTACTCTGGCATCAATCAAAGCGTATATATTTTCATTATTTGTCTTTCAGCTGGTGCAGCCAAACAAGCACTCTTCTTCTGCACACGTTACTGATTTTGCAGGTTTACTTACTGCAAGTGTCCACACACACTCTCTGTGGTGTCCGGAACTGGCTTCCTCT
>JADBJO010006774.1:25873-33373 GCA_016801955.1 Conus betulinus
CAAATAAATGCAATGTTTCAATTTCATGACCTTTATCCAATCCCCAAATCTCGGCGCCATACTGTACAATAGGCTGCACTTGGGCATCAAACAATTTAAACAATAATTTAACCGAAATACTTTCAAATGTATACAGCAGGCTTAAAATAGCTTTCCGCTGTTAACAAGATCATGACAGGCAAACGTAAAGCTAAGTTTTGTGGAAAAAATATATGCCCAAGTACTTGTAAGCATTTACCACCGACACTTGCGAACTTCCGTACAACCACCTGTCACGCAATGCTAAGAAACCACCCTTTCCAAAAACTATAATGTTTGATTTACCCATGTTTACTTGCAAATCTACTCTACAAGCTGCAGAATGCAAATTATTCAATTTTTTTTTAATCCTACGACAGTTTCAGAGAGCAAGACGATATCATCTGCGAATAACAATATAAATAATTCAATCAAGTCAAAAGTGAGACCGTGTCTTCCCTTCTCAATAATTTCTAATGCTAATTCATTAATATAGAATGAAAATAATACTGGGCTAGAGACATCCCCCTGTTTAACACCCTGTGTACATGTAACATTGTCACTAAATTTTGCCCCACCTCTTATCGAAGCCTTAACATCTTTGTACATGCATTTTACACAATTATATGATTTAAATTTGATTCCATTTTTAGTAAGTATTGGCCACAAATACTTTACTTGCAATATCAGACAAGGAAATTCCTCTATAATTGTTAGGGTCATTCGCATTACCTTTTTTAAAGAGAGGGAGAATAAATGATTTGTGCCAATCTTCTGGATAAATTCAATTGTCGAACAACAAATTATTAAACAATTTAACCAGAAAATCAGTTCCAACATTACCAACATATTAAACAAAAAACTCACAAATCATGCCATCTGGACCAGCTGCCTTCCCATTTTTTAGCTTTCGTATTGCAGCCACAACTTCAATTTTGCTTATAGGACGAGCATGATATTTCTATATATTTGTTGTCACATATTAGATCACTTTCTAGAATTTCAGTTTCTGTCGTAGAATCTTTATCCAGCACATGCTTAAAAGGATTATACCATTCATCTAGAGTGATTTTGTTTTGATTATCTACTCGCTTTTTAAATACTGCACGTACATTTCTCCAGAACTCTTTCTGACTATCATTACTTGTGATCACTTTTTCAAACAGTAAATCATTGTGTTGTTTCTTCTTTCTTTGTAATACATTTTTATACTCAGGTCGAGCTACACAGTATAGATGTCGGACACCTTTATCTAATGTCTTGCAAAATGTTCTTAACAATTTTCGTAATTTTGTCTTTCAATTTTACATTCGGCATCAAAACCAATCATTTTGTCGTTTCACTCTGTTTACACAAACTTTACGTTTCATACCGTCAGCAGCTCTTTCTACAGATCTGTTAAACAAGTTAAGTGCATCATTTATATCTACATCTACTTCCTCCATAGCACGAAGTAACGGGAATTTGATTTCCTGTGAGTTCATTGAGTCTATGAAGTTCAAGGCATAATCCTTATCCCACACAAACTTTTCAATATACTCTCTCCTTTTTTTCATTTTCATTGACACCACATTTGTTCCTAGAACATTTACGCTAAGTTCCAAAGGCATATGATCAGATTCCAATCGTTCTTTCACACACAATTTACAAGAGTTTATAAAGTCAAAAAGTTCACATGATGCTATAAAGTAATCATTCACACTACAACCTGATTTCACACACATATGTAAAGTGACCACTGATGTCACTCGAACAAAGACCATTAAGAATGTACAGACTCAAGGCATTACACATGTTTAGCAGACGTTTACCATAATCATTCAACACCTTGTCTTGAGACTTTAGACGAATCAAACTTGTCAAACAATGAAAACGTTTCAATATTGTCATCACATTCTAGAGATATGTCTGCTGTTCGACCGTTAAAGTCACCACACATCAATATTAACATCTTATCACTGAAACATATATTATTTACAATACAATCCTCAATTTGTTTGATCCCATTATTCACGTTTAACACAGAATAGTATGGCGATTTTTTCAGGTGGAACATGTGTACATAAATATAAGATATCATTTGATAATAAGCAGAACATTTTTTTTTTAATCAAGAACCGATACACAGATATCAAGAACAGATAATAACACATTATCATAATGAACAACAAATTTTCACAAATGTCACAAGACCATTCCTGATTAAACATATTTCTCCTCTTGATCTCCTTCCTCGCTTAGTAAATCGTAAAGCTGGCTTTACAAACACAGTATGATCATTAAACACAGTAGACTGGAAATCATCAACAAAAGACCCAACAAGACAGAAAAAAAAAATCAAAAGATGACACATAATCAATAAAATCAATATTAGAAAGCTTCGACAATATACCACCTAAATTCCAATGAAGAAACGAATTGTTCTTAATAACGGGCGTGTTTATTGTAACAGGTGTGATTACAATGGCTGTCATGACCGTAGTGGTTAGTGAATAATGTTTATTTGTGAATCATAAACCTCATCTGTCATTACAAGCTGTACAGCTGGAACACAATCCTCACAGGCACGCACATTTATATTGACACATTCCAGCCACGCTCACAGCTTGGCACGATTTTTTCATCACTCAGAGGTACACGAGCACCTGAGACATCATTCCTGTGAGAGGTCGACCCATCTGTCGTCACAGAGCACGAGCTCACCTTGTCCTCAATACCATTTGTATTTGCACGTGTTGAGTTCAGCCCAGCTTGCCGTTTTTCTTATCACCGGTGTAGCCCTATCAACAATATCCCTCTCCAGTATACCCCACTCAAAATTTCCACCTGGGGCATACACGCTGTAATTGGCGTACTTATTTCTATATACAGGCCGGCCGAATCCCTAGACTTCTACAACATTTTTCTCATCACCTGTCAAGAGAAACTTTCTGCCATCAATGAACAAGTTGTCAAAGACCATGGTGGCTCTTTCCCCCTAGTCTCTGGCAGCCTTGAAATGATGTTAGCAGCAACTTTCTGACAGTCCGCACTCTCTGGGGAAAGTCTTCCCCCCACAAACACGCCGGTCCCTTCCGCTTTGACTTTGCCTTTAAGATCTTCATTTTGTCTTTGTAAAGGGTGCATCTGCCTGTGATGGGAGAGTCTTTCTTAGAGTTCCAGCAATGCATTCTATCCACAGGACATTCATTTAGTTCCAGTTTGTCAGCTATCAACTCGCTCACAGACTGTTCACATTCATCAGCCGTTTCGTTATCAGGCCTGGGAATACCATGTATAATGATATATTACGTTTTGAACGACATTCCAAGTCATCTGTTTTTGCCTCTAACTTTCTCACATCTTGTTGAAGTTTTTGATTTGCTTCTGTGTTAGAGTCTTTTAACATGCACACTTCTTCACTCAAGGATCTACCCTCACTGCTCAGATCAGAAAAAGGATCGCCTTATCTCATTAACATCTTCCTGCACGTTGTCAAACTTTGTATTCAATGAGTTCAGTATTTTGTACCTAAGTTGTTCAGCACAGTCATCATGCCTGTCATTGTCGGCTCGGCCATTACGGATCCACTCCCGCCTGTTCCTTGTCTCTCCGTCTGCACGTTGTCCCGCTGTTCGACTCCCATGTCTTTCCAGACTCGCTCTCCTAGAGTCGCTCGTGCTCGTCAGGCGGCTCTGCATCACGTAGGCACACTTCGGCGGCCCTGGATTTTTCTCTATATCATTGCACTGCATTAGTAAGTTACTGAAAAAAAAATCACAGTGAGGGTCAGGCCACCATGACACCGTCAAGACGACACCTCGGCTTCAATGTCCGACAGCCCAATGCTACTCTCTTCTTTGCTCGACGATACATGAAGTTAATTAAAACAGTTATGAAGCAGCCACATTGTGCCCGGAACGCGAGGGGAGTGGTTGGCATGGTCCGCTGTCTTCCTGCTGGTCACCTTTCAACACTGACAACAGTCACTGACAGTACAAGTGACCATCAAAAACGGGAGCGGTGTAAAACATGTCTTACTCGGATCAGTGCACCAATTCACCCCTGAGAGAGAGAGAGAGAGAGAGAGAGAGAGAGAGAGAGAGAGGGAGAGAACACTGACACAAACACTTACGCACGCACATACACACACATGCGCGCGTGCAACAGCTTGCGCGCAATCCACTTGCACCCAGAGAGAGAGAGAGAGAGAGAGAGAGAGAGAGAGAGGTGGGGGAGATTCGGATTCGGGTGTTTTATTCATATAGGCCTTGGCCCATTACGAAGGGCGTGGTGAACATAATGTAACATATGAAACAAATGCACATGACTGTATAACACATTAAACACAATTAATTTAGGACTTCAAGAGGTAGCTGTTTCTCTACATTCAAATGCCTTGTATAGAAACAAGCACAACTTTCGAACAACATCTGTTGAAGTTGATCACATCAATATAGTCAATTCAAACAGAGAAGGTTGTCTATAAAATTTTGGCAGAATGAATTCAGTTCTAATATTCATTAAGGCTGGACACCAAAGAACAAAATGGATTTCATTTTCCTTAAACTCTTTACAAAGTGGACACAGCAGATCATTGTCTCAACAGTGGCTTTGTATCTTAACTTATGAACTGTAAATTCTGATATTCCAAATCTGAATTTGGTCATGACATACTTTAAGTGTCTGTCTATTTCTAAAGTTAAAAAATAGTTTCAAATCATGAAAATTACAAACATGTCTATAGAAATCAAACCTGTCACTATTCTGCATATGATTTGACCATCTTTGCCAAGAGCAGTCAATCAATCGTTGACGAAAGCAACGTATGAATTGCTTAACATTGCCACCACTTTGATTTAACCATACAAAACCAAAAACCATATTCAAGGAGACAAATACGTACTTTGCTTACCCAGTTTTTTTTTTCCCTCTAGCATTGAGATCATAACATATTATAGCTTTGCGTGGTAATCTATGCTCCTGCATGCAAAGTAAACTCAGCCAATAACGGATGCATTTGACTGTTGAAAATATGTACAAGGGGAATCTATTAGTCCCACCATAGATAAGATCATTAGGCGTTCACCTGTTTACACCCAAAAAACTTTTTAATGCGAACAGGTACACAGATTCGCAATATACGGCAGCATTGCCTAATCCCCACAATTCAGACCCAAACTGTATAATTGGTTGAATTTGTCTATAAAAAAAAATGATAAAAACATACAAAGACGTATTATTGAGGATATGCTGCTTTTTCATGATACTGAGCAGCACATTTTTGGCCCTGCTTGCAAGATCCTTGCACGCACTAACAAAACTCAGACGTGTGTAGAGAAAAATATACCCAAATACTGATAGGCATTTACATCAGGTACGGGGATGCAATCATAAAACCACCTTTCTCTTGCACTAAGCTAACCACCCTTTCAAAATACAGTAATGTTACTTTTGGACAAATTAACCTTTAGTTGAAGAGAAGCAGCTGCGTGATGTAGACTATTCAGTTGAGTTTGTAAACCAATAACAGTCTCTGATGTAAAAAAAAAAAACATCATCGGCTAATAACAGAATAAACAACTCGAAGGCATCCAAAGTCAGCAAAGACCCATGTTTTCCATTGTTGATCACTTCAATTGCTAGCTCATTGATTAAGAGGGAAAACAGAACAGGACTGCAAGCATCACCTTGTCTAACCCCAGCTGTACAGTTAATGTAAACTGTCAGTTTATGCCCGCTACGAACTCTGGCCCTAACCACCTCATACATGCTTCTGATACATCTGCAAAGTTTGCCCTTAATACCATACTTAATCATGACTGGCCAAAGAAGATTTCTATTGATGGAATCGAACTCTTTTTCAAAATCTATAAAGGCGGCGTACAATTTTCGATTATGGGAAAACTGCTTCTGAACAGGAGCCATTAAAGTAAACATGTGGTCAACAGTCGAATACCTTTTTATGAAACCAGCTTGGTGATCACCAGTAAATAGTTTTCCTCAACCCACTCTTGCAATCTGCTATTTATTATCATTCCAAATATTTTATTGCTTATGTCATTGAGACAGATAACCCTATAGTTGTTTGGATTATTAGCGTCCCCCTTTTTAAAGATGGGTATTATTATTGACTCTGTCCAGTTATCCGGAAATATACTGCCATCGTTATCTAACAGTTTATTAAAATATTTCGAGCAAAACTGCACAACTTGGGCAGAGCAGTGTTTAAACAGTTCACCAATTTATGCCATCGGGGCCCGCTGCTTTACTGTTTTCTTCTCTTTTTTTTTCTATTTTTTTAAAATTGCTAATAACACTTCTTCTTCACTAATGGGGCGGTTCATGTAGACATCCGACTCATCTTCAAACCCCCTTTTGATTTGGCTCATTGCCTAACAAAGCTTGAAAATGTTGAAACCACACGTCAGTTGGAATGTTATTTCTAGGCTGTTTTCTTTTCGGCGATATCTTGTAACTACTGTCCAAAACTCCCTCTGTGAAATTATTGATGCTACTAAATTATCAATCATGATTTATTATAATTATTCTTTCTCTTTTCTCTTAAGTAATGTTTATACTCAGGTCTGGCTGTTACACACGCAGTTCTATCAATGTTTTTTTACTGTGGGGCGACTTATTGTCAGTAACCTCCTAGCCTTTCTTTTATTAAGAACACATTCTTGATCATATCAGTCCTTTGCCTTCCTGTCGTGACCTTGTATACGTGTTTTTTTTTTTCCATACAATCAGCATATTTCATGACACATTCAGTAACATAGTTAGCGCATCATTGATATCAACATCTATTAAACTTATGGCAATCTCAATACTTTTACTTGCTTTTTCATCACATAAGGTATTACTGAATAAAGAAGCACATTCATCATTCCAAACAGTTTTTTTTTTCAATAACATCGCCATGACCTGTTTTGCTCATATCTTCTAAGTTTCCACAAGGAAAAAGAACATGAAGTGACACAGGAAAATAATCAGGATCTATACATTCTACAACCTGTCACTCACAAACATTGCACACAGAGCAAAAAGTTCATTTGACAATATTAAATAGTCGTTGGCACTGCTCCTGTGATTGGAAATATACGTCTAGCAACCTTTTAGGTCGCCTTTACACACACCATTTAGGATACACAGGTTCAAAGCAGTGCACATATTTAAATAACGATTTCCCGTAATTGTTTAAATTTGTATCTTGAGGGCATCGGATAAGCTGAGAGACTGACTAACGTGCCATGTATCAAAAACATTACACCCAGGAAAATCCTGAGAGATATAAGAAGTCATCGTAACGAATGCCATAAACACCATTTGTTACCAAAGGTCAATTAAACTTTCCTCCGGTGACCTAATACCATTATTTACATCGAAATGGACGTAAAAGGGAAAACCTTCTGGGGGAATGTACGAGCAAACATACAAAATATCCTTGTCTATTCCAAATAAGATTTTGTCAATCAAGCAGACAATTAAATTTGGATTATC
>JADBJO010006774.1:58373-63373 GCA_016801955.1 Conus betulinus
GCCATGATACAGACTGACTCCATGAACCTACTTCAGAAAGTGAAAAGTGGAATGGGAAGCCTTGCTTGGAATGAACTGATGCGCCGCCTTCCATTGGAGAGACTCATATGGATGTACTGCCCTAGACATGATGAAGTTAAAGGAAACGAGAGAGCAGACACACTGGCTGGCAAGGCAACAATAAGAACTGGATTACTGCTTGGCCGATCTGATGTGATGAGAAATCTGAAGAATCACTTAAGCAAACAAGAGCAAAGCCACTATATCATAGACCATCTTTCAGACCTGAACATCAAGAGAGGGAAGTGGCCGCACATCCAGACTTAAAGGAAGAGCAAGAAACCTCACCAACCAATCAAACATTGGAATAATTTCAAGGCCAACATTGCGAAGACTCCTAGAGATTGGGGCAAACTCATACTAGGTCTTTCCAATAACAGACACAAAAGATGAAACACATGTCAACTGAGATAAGATTTTTAATCTCCCAGAGTCCCCAGCGTATACTGTAGACGTGTGCGTGTGTGTGTTCATCAGTGGGGTGATACCAGCATGTTAATTAGAGTGTGCCCATGGACATCGTGAGCGTGCAAGCGTTGGTGTGTGAATGTGTGTGTGGGGAGAGAGAGATACGGATACGGAGAGAGAGAGAGAGAGAGAGAGAGAGAGAGAGAGAGAGAGAGAGAGAGAGAGAGAGAGAGAGAGAGAGAGAGAGAGAGTGTGTGTGTGTGTGTGTGTGTGTGTGTGTGTGTGTGTGTGTGTGTGTGTTCATCAGTGGGGTAACGCCAGCGTGTTAATTAGAGAGTCCACAGACATGTGTGTGTGTGGGTATATATGTGAACGCGTTGGTGTGTGAGTGTGTGTGTGAGAGAGAGTGTGTGTGTGTGTGTGTGTGTGTGTGTGTGTGTGTGTGTGTGTGTGTGTGTGTGTGTGTGTGTGTGTGTTCGCGCGCTCGTGTGTTTGTGTGTGCATGGGATGTGTTTGAAGGGGAGTTGTTGTTCTTATTGTTATGTGTATGAATGTCTGCGCGCGAGAGAGCTCGCGCACTTACATGCTGTAATTGATGGTCTTGTTCTTGTTTCTAAGTCATCTTCTGAACATTCACGCACGCAGTCACAACACACACACACACACACACACACACACACACACACACACACACACACACACACACACACACACACACACACACACATACGCCCACGCACACACATGGGCCCATGCCCACACATCAAACACACGTGTACATCCAAAAAAATAAAGTTTGGTAGGCACTCAAGGTCTGACTAGCGCGTGGGCTTATGCGTAGGTCAGACATGCGCTGAGTCGTAGCCACGAGACCCTCTTCTTCAATTGTCTGATCTTTGTTGTTAATTCATTTATCCGTCAACTTCAAACCATGAGCAGTGTGGTCTCAAAACTTAGCGGATGTGGTGTAGCGTATATGGGCTGGTCCGCACGCAGTGACGCCTCCTTGATGAAACTGAAACTGAAACTGTGTCTGTCTGTGTCTGTCTGTCTGTGTCTGTCTGTCTGTCTGTCTGTCTGTGTCTGTCTGTCTGTCTCTCTCTCTCTCTCTCTCTCTCTCTCTCTCTCTCTCTCTCTCTCTCTCTCTTCCTTCCCTTCGATCCATCTCTCCCTCCACCTCTGTCTGTCTGTCTGTCTGTCTGTCTGTCTGTCTCTCTCTCTCTCTCTCTCTCTCTCTCTCTCTCTCTCTCTCTCTCTCCCTTCGATCCATCTCTCCCTCCACCTCTGTCTGTCTGTCTGTCTGTCTGTCTGTCTGTCTGTCTCTCTCTCTCTCTCTCTCTCTCTCTCTCTCTCTCTCTCTCTCTCTCTCTTCCCTTCGATCCATCTCTCCCTCCACCTCTGTCTCTCACTGTCTCTCTCTCTCTCTCTCTCTCTCTCTCTCTCTCTCTCTCTCTCTCTCTCTCCTCTTCCCTTCGATCCATCTCTCCCTCCACCTCTGTCTGTCTCTCTCTCTCTCTTCCCTTCGATCCATCTCTCCCTCCACCTCTCTCTCTCTCTCTCTCTCTCTCCCTCCACCTCTCTCTCTCTTTCTCTCACCCTCGGTTTTCCCCTTCTGTCTTTCACCCTTCCTCCCTCTCTCCTCTCCCCTCCCTCTCTTCCTCCCATTTGCTCCCTCCCCCCCCTTTCTTTTTCCTATCCCTCTGTGCCCCCCCCCCCTCTCTCTCTCTCTCTCTCTCCTCTCTCTCTCTCTCATGTGTGTGTGTGTGGTGTGTGTGTGTGTGTGTGTGTGTGTGTGTGATCGTGTGATCTTTTTCCCCCAGGCACGGGTTGGGGCTGACCTACACGCCCTCTCTCATGGTCATCACCTTCTACTTTGACAAGTTCCGCGGCCTGGCTTCAGGGCTGTCTGTGTCTGGCTTCGCTGTGGGGATCTGACGGGCTCCCTGATGACCCAGGCCTTCATAGACATGTACAGCCTGAGCGGGCGCCTTCTTCATCATCGCTGGCTTAGGTCTGCAGGGGCTGCGTGTTTGGCATGCTCTACCGCCCGACCCAGCACGACGGGCGAGGGAGACGACGTCGGAGACACAGTCCAGAGCCTGAAGTCACATGGAAAGCTTCTGGTGAGGGATCTCAACTCCCAGCGTTGCTCAAGGACAGTCCCGAGGATCGTTTCAATCAGGAGTTTTATGTTTTCTGTTGAAGATCTTAATCCCACCTTCCATGTTAGTGAAAATGGACACAGCATAGCAAAAGACACCGGTAACAATAAGCTGGATTCTGCTGAGATGTCTTCAATGTGTTCTGAGAAGAAAGAGAGATGTCTTCAGTTACAAGTGATCAGACAGGCTGCGTACAGAGTGGTAATGGGGAAGGAATGGGTGATTCACCCTTGTTGAATCATGTAGAAAATTCGAACGTTATGATCTCAGCTGACACGAAGCCTCCGAAAGACCATAGTGCCAGAGGATCAGCTTCTCGAAACAGATGTTTTAAAAACTTTTAGAGGGGGTGTTCTCTCTGATGAAGAACTGGGCCTTTCTAGTCCACTGTTCCAGCGTGTTCTTCGCGGGGTTCAACATGTCCGGGGTGTACCTTCACCTTCCAGAGTACGCCAGAACCCACGGCACACAGTCCACCCAGGCTGCCGCGCTCTTCGTGGGGGTCGGAGTCTTCAGCCTCGTTTCCAGAATAGGCAGTGGGGTGCTCCTGACGTCCACGCGGATCAACGGCCTCGTTTTGAGCGTGGGGCTGATGGCGCTGTGTGGTCTGTCCTCTGTCTGTTCCCTCTGTACTCCTCCACCTATGTGGGTCAGATGACCTTCGCCTCGCTGTTCGGGTTGTCCACTGGCGGATTCTTCACGCTCATCAACGTGTTGACCGTGCAGCTGGTCGACTTCCAGTTCCTGCCTGCCGCTTACGGCGTGCTTATCTTTGTGATGGGCCTGGGATACGTGGCGGGGCCTCCTGTATCAGGTGAGTCTTTAGCGATCATTTATAAAGAGCTCTTCTGTTTTTAGGTAATGGCTACCGATTCTGAGGCAGAACCTCCTCTGTAAGGTGGTTTGTGGCGCCTACTGTTACAGAGTGCTTTTTTTTTTTTTGTTGTTTCATCTTCTGTGTGCCACCACAGTAGCATTGCACCCACCACCTTTCCCCAAAGATGGAGTATGACTGCCTTAATGGCGGGATAAAAAACGGTCATACACACAAAACTCAACTCCTTTTGTTGGGCAAATGGGATTGATCCTTGCCTGTTATACAGGGAGTGTCCGCAGGAGTATCAGCCTGCGTACGCAGAAGAAGAAGAAGAAGAAGAGCAGCACCCACACCGCTCAATCTGACTTTCCTGTCCACAGCCACAACCCAGCCGGCCTGCTGCTGACACAGCACCGGCAATCCACAGGGAGCAGTCATTGTCAAGTCGTCATGAGGCAACCCACCGGAGGAGACGCTGCACTGCTGCCGAGGCACTTCAGTGGTGTTAAGTGGTACGTGTTTCGATCCAACATACGCAGGACACCAACCGCTAATTTCCCTACTGGCAACAATAATTGCTTAATCGCAGAGCCGGCCTGACTGAGGTCTCCCTTCAGAGGGGGCGCCACCACGTCCGTCCTTACAACAGCAGGGTGTGCCCATTTTTTTTTTTTTTTTTTTTTAACGGGTCTGAATCGCTATGTTATGATCCTTGCGCAGCCATTCTACCAAGCAGAAAGAATGTGTGTTCACTGCCGCAGATGTACCACATCAACTAATTTGTTCATAGCCACGTTCATGCAGTATCCACACCCTCACTGGCCGACGCCACGGTACTACTCGCATCTGCTAAGTCCAAAGATGGCGTGTTTCACCGTCTTGGATTTTGCCATCATTTTTATACCATTCGGGATAACAGGATAACAAATTTATTTGTCCAAAAGATGGAAAATTCATTTTCATGTGTGTGGGGCATTGCGTATGTCCTTTTCAAGGTTATATGCAAAGGTAAGTTAAGGTGAATGATAGCAGGGACATTTCGTGGTACAGGAATTGTGTGTTGTCACTGTCCTCGTGGTTGGCGTTATAAGAGGGAGAGTCATGACGTCTAAGTATCTTCTGTGGTACTACGTAAAGGAAGAATACAGACCTGAGCGTCTTTTGTCCTGGACGGAGAGAGAACGAAACGGTGTCTTTTGTCCTTAACTTTAAAAAAAATGCATACAGGACGAAGCGTTTTTTTTTCTTAATGGAGCAAAAACAATAAAGGTCTGTGGGTTCTTTTGTTGTTGTTGTTGTGTTGTTGATGGAGAGAAAGCATTCGCGGTTACGCGTCTTTTATTCTTAACGGAGATAGAACAATCCAGGCCTGAGTGTCTTTTGTCCTCAGCGGAAAGGTAACAATACAGGTGAGAGCGTCTGTTGTCCTTAACAGAAAAAAAAAAAACAAATCTACAGGATTTAGTGACATTTGTCCTGAACGAACGAAGAGAGGCAATCCCACAGGTCTGCGTTCTGTTTCCCTAATGGAGTGAAAACAATAATGAGACCAC
>JADBJO010006774.1:78373-80873 GCA_016801955.1 Conus betulinus
TGGTTCGGACTCCATTTCCCATACAGTCCTTCGAATGAGACTATAAACCGAGGTTCCGTGTGTGAGCGCACGGATAACATCTTGCACACACGTAAAATCCTGTCACCAACATTCGGAAGAGTAGGCCAGTTTGGCCGTTGGTATGGATGACACGTTACACATAGCATGCACCCTGAGTGGAAAGAATGAAGGAAGTAAGGAAAATGAGTGATCGATATTGAACGATACTGACTGGATGAGACGGGAAAACGACTGAACGAAGCGCCAGCTGGCAGCTCTTCAGTCGGCACTACCCAGGTAGGCAGCACGTTGTGTAAACGAGTGTTGATTGTAAAGCGCTTAGAGCTTGGTCTCTAGCTGGGAATAGGCGCTATATAAGTATTCATTATTATTATTGTTATTAGTCGTAGCAGAAGCAGCAATGGCAGCAGCAGCAGCAGCAGCAGTAGTACAGTGGCAGCAGAGTAGCAGCAGGGGCTGCGGCAGTAGCATCTGCATGAGCAGTGCTAGCCGTCACCAGACACTCATCTGTCACAACAGGCCTTGCCACGTACCCCAGGCCCATCACAAAGATGAGCATCCCATAAGCGGCAGGCAGGAACTGGAAGTCGACCAGCTGCACGGTCAACACGTTGATGAGCGTGAAGAATCCGCCAGTGGACAACCCGAACAGCGAGGCGAAGGTCATCTGACCCACATAGGTGGAGGAGTACAGAGGGAACAGATAGGTGGACAGGCCACACAGCGCCGTCAGCCCCCGCGCTCAGAACGAAGGCGTTGATCCGCGTGGACGTCAACATCAACCCGATGCCTGTTCTGGAAACGAGACTGAAGATCCCGACCCCTAAAAAGAACGCGGCAGCCTGGGTGGACTGTGTGCCGTGGGTTCTGGCGTACTCTGGAAGGTGAAGGAACACCCCGGATACGTTGACTGGCGCGAAGAACACGCCACAGCAATGGACACGAAAAGCCCAGTTCTTTATGAGACAGCACACCCCTCTGAACATCTCTTCACACATCTGCCAGGGGAGGCCGATCTTTGGGATTCGTTGTCTTTAGGAAGTTTCGGGTCCACTGAGATTTCCACGTCACAGTTTTCTTTTTGATCCAACATCTCCAAAGCGTTCCTCTCCAGGTCTGTTCTAGAGCTTGTGTCTGAATTGACTGCTCTCTTCCAGAAGTCATCAAAGAAGCCTGCTCATGGTCATGCCTGTTCTTCTCCATATTCTCGTCGGCTTTTTAAGGAAGAATCGTGATATTTCTCAGACACATAGAATTCTTGATTGAAAGGATCCTTGGGACTCTCCTTCAGCAAAAGCGGAGCTTCAGATCGTTCACCAGAAGCCTTCCAGATGACTCTTTGCTCTGGACCATGTCTACGGCATTTTCTCCCGCCCCCTTCGTGCTGAGTCGGGCGGTAGAGCATTCCAAACATGCAGCCCTGCAGACCTAAGTCAGCGATGACGAAGAAGGCTCCATGTAGGCTGTACATGTCTATGAAAGCCTGGGTCATCAGGGAGCCTGATAGGATCCCCATACCGGAAATAGACAATCCTGAAGCCAGGCCGTGGAATTTGTCGGAATAGAAAGAGATGTTAGAAAAATGGTCATAGGACTCAGAATCAAAACTTACTTGGAGAATATTTCGGCAGGATCGCCCTGTCTTCATCAGCTCACTCAATCCACAATCAGATCCTGACACAACTGCTCACTACACACAACAGTCGCCCCACCAGGCCTCGCTGTCACGACAGCAACAGTGAGCTGACGAAGATAGGGCGATCCTGCCGAAATATTCTGCAAGTAAGTTTTGATTCTGAGTCCTATGACCGTTTTTCTAATGATGAATCCAGAATCCAGAAACCTACATTCTTATTTAGAAAGAGATGATCATGAGAGAGGGTGTGCAGGTAAGCGCCAGACCCGTACCTGGGAAAATAGTACACACACACACACACACACACACACACACACACACACACACACACACACACACACACACACACACACACACACACATATATATATATATATATATATATATATATATATATGTATGTATATATATATATATATATATATATATGTATATATATATATATATATATATATATATATATATATATATATATATATAGGTATAAAAGAAAACCCAACGCTAAATTGGCACCGCTCCCAGCAGCTGAAAGAGTCTGGACGATAAAACCATCACTGGATCAATATAAAATCAAGAAGTCGTCCACTCAATGTGTCTTCCCTTCTTTTATTTTCAAATTTTCGCCTTTTTGAAGGCTTCTTCAGGAATATTATTACTTTTTCTTCTTCTTCCTTTGGTCAAGAATGTAAGCAGCTGAGAAAAAGTAATAATATTCCTGAAGAAGCCTTCAAAAAGGCGAAAATTTGAAAATAAAAGAAGGGAAGACATTGAGTGGACGACTTCTTGATTTTTATATATACACACACACACACACACACACACACACACACACACACACACACA
>JADBJO010006774.1:85873-90873 GCA_016801955.1 Conus betulinus
ATTCTAATCTACCAACCAGCCCGCGACATCTTCAGGATGGTCTTCATCCCACCTTCCTCGGAACCAGTAAGATGGCAGCTAACATTGGGCGCCACGTGAGAGACCTGTTCTGGAGGAAGCCCAGGAAAGCAACCAGGTTCCAGCACCACCCACCCAGACCCTTCCCCATGTACTACGACGACCTGTTGTTCGCTCCCAATTCATGGATGAACAGATTTGCTGTGCTGAGTGATTATTGACCCATTTTCTGGGGATTTCTTTCTGAGAGAGGGTGGAATAATTTTTGCAAAACTCCAGCACCTATTTGACTGTTAGTTTTGTTTTGAACAAGGTGCCATCTTATGATCTCATCATTTTCTAAATAACCTCATTATCATAAGAACATCAGTCCCATAAATTATTTTTTTATTATTGCGAATACTATTATATTGGTTTGCTAATTTGACACAGTTTGTCATCTTTGTTATTTGCTATATTTTAATATGATAAAAGTTGCTGTTTTTTTATTTTTTTTTTTCCTATTTAAGACAATACATATTTTATTCTTCAGAGAGCATGACAAAACATTCGAATTTGAAAATATTGCAATGGAACTGCAGATCAATATCAACAAATATTGACGAACTGATTCAACATCTTTCAGATCATTCGTATCAAGTGTTGATTACAGTCCTTAAATACAACTGAACACAAAATTCCAAAATTACAAAACCTTTATTACCCTCCAATACTCCAAACTAACAACGAAACAAGGAGGGTTAGTACTGCACTATATATTCAAGAAAAGGTTGAATATTTTGAAATAGAGCCACCCTTTTCAAAGAATGTTAAAACATTAATGCATGTGCAGCAAAACTGAAACTCAACGAAGTACTTACATTAAATGTTGTTTCCATTTATTTGCCAAAAGGTCCTGACAACGAAAACACAGAATGGCTTCGCGCTATACCGAACCAGCATGAAAAATGGTTAATAGCAGGTGATTTTAACTCACATGCCCCGTTTTGGGATAATGAATGCGAAATAGTAACACACACAATCGTTTCGTTGGAAATATAGTAGACTCTTCAATGAGTCTGTTAAATGACGGCAGTGTAACAAGAATACCTGATATTTCACACCATCGAGCAACAGCAATTGATTTAACACTTTATCTCCTGCCATAGCTCCAAGCTGTGAGTGGTCTACCTTCAAAGATCCTCTTGGTAGTGATCATTTACCAATAATTATTACCATTAAGGGTAAACAATCCGTTCAAAACTGCGCTAAAGATAAGATCCCAAAATATAATTATAATAAAGCTGTTTGGGATAAATTTGAAAACATACTCTCTACTTACAATTGTGAAGAGATATTGTCTGATACATTGACGCAAGCTACGCGAATTTTGTTGATATGTTTTACATGCAGCTGATCTCTCAATACCAAGGTGCAATTCTGATGCATCAAACAAATATGCAGGGAATGTATGGGTGGAATGCTACTTGTGAAGAAGCAAGAGAAACAAAAATCTTCTAAATTGAGCTGGAATATCACATACAAACTATTCTAACAAATGCTAAGGCAACTTTAAATTTCTTGAAAATGGTGAGTCAACAATCCTGGGTAAAGACAGTAAAGTATTAACACATTTAGCTACTGCGCTTTGTACGATCAAAACTGTCCGATACCCAGGAGACATTTTTTTTTCAACCCCCAAATATTTAATTAAAAAGTTGCAGAGTATTGATAGTAAAGTTTACAAGATAGCTCTTGGTGTCCCGATTCATACATCAACTTTAAGAACTTACATGGAGATCGAATATTGCCTTTTGAAGAAAATATGGAACTTGCATCTGCAAAATAAATTTTAAGAAGTCATACACTACCAAATCTTAATACCAGTGAAATAAATTTTCCTAAACGAGCACAAAAAAAAAATTGATTCTCTAAAATCGATAGTCTCAAACACATCTGACATATTTACAAAAGCAGGCACTGCGCCTCAAAACGTAGCTCCTCGGGTGTCTTTTGGCACTATCCCGGAATGGGAACTTAGTAGAGCAAATTATGACATAGACTATAAAAGTTTAAGAAAAGTGATGGACCCTTGCTGCCAACGTATGTTAAGGCATGTATAAATGAAACTTAAATAGATCACCTTAAAATCTATACAGATGGTTCTGTACTAGACAATCGTTTGTCTGGTTCAGCATTCATAATTCCATCCTTGAAAATAGAGAAAGGTTACCACCTTGGTAAGAATATTTCCATATTTACTGCGGAACTTTGTTGCCATTATTATGGCATTAAACTTTCTTCTTGATTTTCGATTTCCTGTATTTCAAATACTATTTTGTGTTGATTCAAAATCAGTCATACAAGCTCTAAAATTTTTAATACAAGTGTGAGAGCAGAACCTATATCAGAAGTGTACCATTTAATTCACGTTTGCATTTACGTTGTTCTTATGTCGATTTTTGTTGGGTTCCATCTCACTGTGGATTATCTGCGAATGAAAGGGTGGACCAGTTAGCCAAAAAGGCTGCTGTCACTGAAACTGATTTAACAAAGATATGCATTCCTTTATCCTTACATGAGAGTTACAGTCTTTTAAAAGACGCAGCCTGGAACTCTATTTTACATAAGGGAGAAGGCACCAAAAACAAAAAGGGGACATTATTTAACAAGATATCAGACAATAAAACAGGTATCAAGGATCTCTACCAAGAGAGATTTTTTTTTTTTTTTTTAAAGTTTCATTCTTAGATTGAGGCTTGATGCCTTTAAAACCAAATTCTGTAAACATGTGACTTGTATTTGTGGCCAAAAAATCACTCCGTTTCATCTGCTTTTTTTGTGCGATAGAATGAAACCCTTTTTGCCTGCTTGGTTGTTGAACACTGAACCGTCGATGTCAGTCTTTGAAGACGTCATCTCTAACGAATCGAACATTTTTGAAGTTGTTCAAGGACTGATTAAGAACCAAATTGGACATTTACTTTAACGTCTATGTTATTTTCCCCATCTTGGTGTTAGTTGCTTATTTAGTGTTTCTTTTAAAAGTTGGATATTGTTGTGTTGTGTGTGTGTGTGTGTGTGTGTGTGTGTGTGTGTGTGTGTGTGTAGTACATATAATCTAGGCCTGATTGCATTATACATACCTACGTACGCCCAAAATCAACTCCAACTGTTCGCATGCGTACACCCCAAAACATCACATGCACACACACACAAACACTTATATACTGTCTAAGATCACACACACACACACACACACACACACACACACACACACACACACACACATACACACGCGCGCGCGCGCGCGCGCGCGCACACACACGTGCGTACATTCAGGCACACACACTAGAACTTCAACAACAAGCACATGCACGAGCACACACACACACACACACACACACACACACACACACACACACACACACACATGCGTGTGCGTACATGCGCACGCACACACACACACACACACACACACACACACACACACACACACACACACACACACACACACACACACGCGCGCGCGCGCGCGTGCACACTTATATAAGCTTGCACACATACACCTAAAAGAGTACGGTTTCACCGTATTGACATACAGGTAGTGAACGGCATCACAACAGGTTTGAATATCAGTAGCATGGTGTGAGTGGTCAACTAATCAATACCAGATTTCTACATGTGTGGATGTGTGCAGGCATTCACATACTGAGATAAAGAGGCAAGCTGAATCACATGCACGGAAACTTATTACATTTGCAAAATGTCTTATACATGTCGTAGATACCCGTTAGCTTACATGTACACGACAAATATTACAAAGATTCGGGCTGCTTTCCCCGGGGAAAGCGCGTCGCTGTAGCACAGCGCCACCTTTTTTTTTTTTTTTTTTTTTTTTCCTGTATGCTTGTGGATATGTTTTCCTGCAGAGGTGTATTTTGCTACAGAATTTTTTCAGGTACAACTCTTGTACAACTATTTTTCTAGAAAGCGAATGGTGGGCACACTCTTGAAAGACGCTCCTCCACCGGAAGTGGATGGACAGATTCTGAACTGTTCTTAAAATGGCTCGATCATTTCGCCAAGGTCACTGGTTGCTCTCGCCATGACCCTCACCCCATCCTGCTGGACGGGACACCATAGCCACAAGACTCTGGAAGCAATAGAGTTTTGTCAGGAGCATAGAATAGAACTGCTAACTCTGTCCCGTCACAGCAGGCACTAAAGACAACCGTTCCACAGACCCTGTTTTCAAGCCTCTGAAGAGTGCTTTCAACGCTGGAGCTGACAGTTGGGTGGTGTCAAATCCAGGACGACGGATCTCGATCCATGACATGGCAGGTCTTTCAGGAAAAGGCCTTCCTGAAGACAGCTTTGCCTGAAAGAGCTGTGTCCACAGCAGCCAGCAGAGTTACCAACAGGTCCGTTGTGGTGACAGATACCAGCACCAGGTGGTCCAGCGGTATGGAAACTCCACAAACCAACCACTCGCACCATACCCGACCTGTTCTCAACAGGTCCTTTGTGGTGACATATACCAACAACAGGTGGTCCAACGATATGGAAACTCCACAAACCACCACTCGCACCATACCTGACCATACCTCTTCAAATTCCTAGTCTTTAAAGAGAGCAAGGCATGGTGGGCCTCTCTGTCCCGTACATTAAGCTAATAACATACATCGTTTCAAAGTGAGTTCTTTAGGGGTGATTGCTCTAACGGGGATAAGCGATCAAAGTAGTCATCAAGCACTATATCCACATCCCAAGTGTCACAATACTCGGACAAAAGAAAACGGTTCATCACTCATCTTTTTTTTTTTCGAGTTTGCAAGTATCAGGATGACTACCCACTGAATATCAACTGAACAATGTCAGATATGCAGACAGAGTGGAGCGTAAAGGGTTACAGCACTGTGACTTGCACCATTACTATTACTAAAGGGATCAGCTGGGAAATTTGCTGCCTGCATAATAACCTTTAACCTTAAATACATGTT
>JADBJO010006775.1:0-7500 GCA_016801955.1 Conus betulinus
CTTCGAATATGTGCGCAAGCAGGACAATTAAAAACAAAATGTTACCTCGTCCTCATCGTTGTTTATCTCTACGCACATGGGGCATACTTTATTATCCGATATTTCGAACCATTTTTTTTTTGCACTGATGCCTAGTGTTCTAGATCGTAATTTTGTTACGTTATATTTATGCCATTTATGTGTAACAATCATAACACATTTTTCTATTTCTAAATTACTTTCAAAACAAAGATACCTTCGTGTCTCACATTTCCATTTGCACAGGAGTTGCCAGTTTTTTTTTTTTCTGCAAAAACGAATCAAACTGTCCTTAAATTCAGACATGGATTGTACAGTATTGCCTATTCCCTAACAAAGCCAAACGATACTGAAGGCATGTTCTGTCA
Organism: Conus betulinus; assembly: GCA_016801955.1. Classification (NCBI taxonomy): domain Eukaryota; kingdom Metazoa; phylum Mollusca; class Gastropoda; order Neogastropoda; family Conidae; genus Conus; species Conus betulinus. The sequence goes on from JADBJO010006775.1 coordinate 387, forward strand.
GTGTTTTATTTTCACCAGAAATCCAAATGAAAGTTTCCCGGTATCATGTTGTATGGCAAGAGCATTCTATACGCTTGACTGCTGGGTCTGGTCGTGGGTAATTAAACTAATCCTAACCAGTATTTAATTGCTTTGACATACGTTCCTGTAAACAGAGGATATCGTGCACTTTAACCACAACTGAATTTCAATGGATGCACAAGGGTACACGCATTGTACGCTGTACTGCATAATAGGTGCGAACTTTTTCCAAATGGCTGTTGTTGAACAGACCCCATATCTCAGATGCGAATGTCAGATGTATGGTTGCATCTGGGTATGGAATAATGTACGAAACAAAGCCCTGTCAGCTGAATTCAGTCTGTTCATTTTTTTTTTTATATATCAATGACCCTTCTCTTTCCCGTCCTACACATTTCCAACCAGCATCTATTCAGGGTTGATTTCGTGGTGACAAACATTCCAGATATTCATAACTATGTGTTACTTTAACTTCTTATTTGCCGTAAAACCGTCTTTTATAATGTGCTAAATGCCCACCACATATATATATTATATATATATAATATATATGTTGTGTGTGTGTGTGTGTGTGTGTGTGTGTGTGAGAGAGAGAGAGAGAGAGAGAGAGAGAGAGAGAGGAGAGAGAGAGAGAGAGAGAGAGGTCAGATCGGCACAGGTTGATTGAAGGAGAAGAAGGAAGAAAGGAGAGGAGAGACAAAGCACAGGAGAGTGGGAAAGCCGGTTCCCCCAACCCTGGCTCCACCCCCCACCCCACCCCCAGCCTCGAAAAAACAACATCCACAACACCCCAAACAAACAAAATTAAAGATAGTCAACATGTGTGGGCAACAATGTCATCACGCCTGTGCACCGACGTATGATTAACTAATACAAACCTTTCCGTTAATCAGATCTGATTGAGGTCTACCACAGACATACAAAATCATACCAGTTAGTTTTTAAATCTGTTTTCCTCGCATGTTCTTGAATCAAATATTTCAGATTCGATTCTCAGTCTCAGACGACTGTAGCATTTGACGACAACGTATGTCAAAGACCACTCAACTGTCTGAAGCGGACATATCCGTTTTCTTACCAAAGATATCACTTACTGACCTTCTGCTGATACGGCTCTACAGTCCCCGACGGATGGACTTCCAGTGGACGTACCGTGGAGCATTTGTCAACTTCTCCATCGGCTCCAAAACTACTTTATGGTGGGTAGTTCTGTCACGTCGTGTCCAATCAGAACACTGGTTGTGCCCAGCTGCCCCCCACTCCACCTCCCCCCCCCTCTCTCTCTCTTTTCTCTCTCTCTGTCCAGAAGACAATATTCTCTCTCTCTCTCCTCTCTCTCTCTCTCTCTCTCTCTCTCTCTCTCTCTCTCTCTCTCTGTCCAGAAGACAGTGTATTCTCTATCTCATCTGTGTGTGTGTGTGTGCGCGCGGCGCGCGCGCGCGTGTGTGTGTGTGTGTGTGTTTGCGCGCGCCACATGTCTTTCCGCTTTTTCGTGTGTGTGTATGTGGAGGAGGGAGGAGGATGAGGGGAGGAGGCATGCTAGTGTGCGCTTATCCATTTGTGGTTTGGTACGAGTGTGTGCTGTGTGTGTATGCTGCCCGAAGCCATACATGCGCGTGTGTGCAGGAACGGCATACGTATGCGATGCGTAAATGAAGCCATGATGCTACTGTGCGTGTTTAGCCTGGTGCGTATATCTACTGAGGTGTCACCCCCCGTAAACGCTCCAAAAAAACAAAACAACTAACAACAAAACAACCAACACCAACAACACAAACAGAGAGAGAGAGAGAGAGAGAGAGAGGAGAAGAGAGAGAGAGAGAAGAGAAGAGTGTGTTAACAGTTAATACACTCATGTGTAAGTCTATACCCACCTTAGGTTCAACTGAATTTATCTCGTTCGTGGCCCAGCCAACTTCAGTGAACCGTATCAGAGCTGTCACAAAGTAAAATTCGAATTCATGTATGTTTTCTTCTCTTGAAAACATTCACGGCAATCAACCAGGGTTGTTTTAAAAGAGACTCGAAACGACCTTAAAACTGGCTTCAATTTTTCCCTCAGAATCTGAGATTATAATGGGAATAAAAATCTTGTTTAGAAACTCTTGAAAAATACGCATGGTGGAACATTTGTGAACAAGGTTTCCATGATGTCTGCTGGTAGTCTATGTCGTAAAGTCTTGTAAATCACATGAACCTTCAACCCCAACACTTTTATCAGCACGGTTTCATAGTTAGATCTTCTCATCCGTCCTATATGCCAAAAAAGAGTGGTCCGTGTGCAATGGGCTAGATGCTGCAATGAAGCGAGGGGGGGGTGGGGGGTGTTTCCTTTGTCTGCTTGATATTTGTGGGTTGTTGTCGGTTTGTTGTTGCTTGCTGTTGGTCTTTTGATTATGGCCAAAGCTCGGTGGCAGATGGTAGGAATTTCTTGCAGGCTGGTCCGATCTGAAAACCGTTATTACTATCCCTTGTGTGTTTTCTGGTCCTCTTGTCAGAGTTAGTTTTTCATCGTGAGGTAACAGCAGTCCGCGGAATTGAAACCAATATTTAGAATAATTCCCTATGAGCTCAGGTTCCCCCCCCAACAAGGACAAAGAAATTACAAAGAAACCACGACTGTCGAGACAAAAAATACATTAAGTTTCACTACGCGTTTCGTGACCTCTTAGGTCTCTTTCTTCAGGCAAGATAAACCTATTCCCGGACAATTGAAACGAAGAACGAAGCAAACACTTGTCTTCTCATATTAGGCGCAATATGGGCGTTGAAATGAAACCGTTAATAGCCATGAGAGGATACAGTGAAGAGGAAGGGGAGCAGGGGAGGGGGAAGGGGAGACATAGCAAACAAGACAGATCGACTCACTAGGCACTTAACATGCACATCCCGTTGTTTCCCTTTCGTTCCCTTCCCAACGGTCTCGTGTTTTTCATCTCGAACGCCATCTTCCGCCTAATATGAGAAGATAAAGTGACCGCTCCTCCTTCTTTCGTTTTCTTCTTTGTCCCTGAATGTTGTTTATCGTGCCTAAAGAAACTTAGCATCGAACGCCGTCGTGTTTTTGTCTTATACTTTTTGTTTGTCTTTGTATTTGGCGGACTCACTATGGGAATTCGTCCCTTAAAAATCTCTTGTCAGAGGTCTTTTGACGTGCATATGACTCACGGATTCCAGACCAGTTATAAGGGGATAGGTGAAACGGACCATTCTTCATTGTTAGGCGGGGGCATCATCTTGGTAAGATAAGACCAGCAAATCAAGTGATCGGCGGAAAGATGACAGGCTAGAGGATATCCAGACATAGTGGGTAATCGGCAGGAGGGGGTCTATCATCACATATCACCCCACCCCACCCGAAGACTGGCGGGAAAAAAGACAACTTTTTAATTTTTTTTTGGTGTTAATACAGGGCTTCAAGCGGGAATTTGACCATGGCAAACGTATGATTGCTGACCCGGGGTGCTCCACCGCTGAGCCATACATCAGACTGAGAGAACGGAAAGTGTTAGTTTTCCGCGACGTTTGGCACTTAGCGTGTGGTCCTGGACTCCAAATCATTCCACACGACCCCGGGTATCTGTCGAGGTGACGATGAAGACAGCCATGAGCTTGGCATCATCGGTGAACGGCACCCCAGATCATCTAGCCCTAGGAGAGGTTGATGAATGACCGCACAACTCTTAAGGACCAATCACTAGAAACGTCACTTGATATGGGTAGAAGAGGGGAGGGGGAGAGGAAGAGGGCAGAGGTTGGGGGGGGGGGGGGGGGGGGGGGGGGGGGGGGGGTGGGGGGGTGGGGGGGGGGGGGTGGGGGGGGTGGGGGGGGAGAATAATGGAAACAAGAATGTGGCAGGTATCCATTCTTTGGAAACAAAAAACCATTCCTTTCTGACTTGTAATTCCTTCAAAACAGAATTTATCTTGATTGTCAAGAAGAGCAGGCCTTTTTTGCTTTTGCTTTTTTTTTCTATTTCTAAATGGGAATAAGTTGAATTAGAAGCAAGGCACATTACTCTCTGTCTATCGCTCTGTCTCTCTCCTGTTTTTTCTTGTCTTGTGTCTGGTCTGATTTTGAAGGGTTAGGTCAAAAAGGAATATTGTTTTTTTTTTTTCCAAAACCTACCGCCATTTTGCCTTCCTCTATCCTACCCTCCTCTGCCCTCTCTCTCTGTTCTTCTGTTACATTAACATTCGCCATGCTTCGCCTAAAATTTTCCGCGCCATATATCGTGCGCCTCCAGGAACCCATGTTTGATTACTGACAAAAGCCTGAACAACAGGCCTTGCGTTATTGAAAGTGCGAATCTCCAGGACCCATAGTCCGTTGTTGTTTCTGAAGGAACAAGCCTTGCCTTATGACGTATGTCTCCGAACCCATGTTGTTTGTTTTCTGAAGGAACAAATCCTTGCCTTATATGTAGGTTAACCCCCCAGGAACCCAGGGTTGTTTTCTGAAGGAACAAAGCCTTGCCTTATGATGTAGGTACCCCAGGAACCCACGTTGTTTTCTGAAGGAACAAAGCCTTGCCTTATGATGTAGGTACCCAGGGACCTATGTTGTTTTCTGAAGGAACAAAACCTTTGCCTTATGAGTGCGTCTCCAGGAACCCATGTTGTTTTTCTGAAGGAACAAAGCCTTGCTTTATGACTTATGTCTCCAGGGACCCATGTTTTCTGAAGGAACAAAGCCTTGCCTTATGACGTAGGTAAGCAGGGACCCATGTTGTTTTCTGAAGGAACAAAGCCTTGCCTTATGACTTATGTCTCCAGGGACCCATGTTTTTCTGAAGGAACAAAGCCTTGCCTTATGACGTCGGTAAGCAGGGACCCCTGTTGTTTTTCTTTCTGAAGAACAAAGCCTTGCCTTATGACTTATGTCTCCAGGGACCCATGTTGTTTTTCTGAAGGAACAAAGCCTTGCTTTATGACTTATGTCCTCCAGGGACCCATGTGTTTTTTCTGAAGAACAAAGCCTTGCCTTATGACGTAGGTAAGCAGGGACCCCTGTTGTTTTCTGAAGGAACAAAGCCTTGCCTTATGACTTATGTTCTCCAGGGACCCATGTTTTCTGATGAAGGAACAAAGTCTTGCCTTATGACGTCGGTAAGCAGGGACCCATGTTGTGTTGTTCTGAAGGAACAAAGCCTTGCCTTATGTCTCCAGGGACCCCATGTTGTTTTCTGAAGGAACAAAGCCCTTGCCTTATGACGTAGGTAAGCAGGGACCCGTGCTGTTTTCTGAAGGAACAAAGCCTTGCCTTATGACTTATGTCTCCAGGAACCCATGTTGTTTTCTGAAGGAACAAGCCTTGCCTTATGACACAGGAGTCCAGGGACCCCATACTTTTCCTAAAGGAATAAAGCTTTGCCTTTTCTTTATTTTTTGTTGTTTGTTTGTTTTTGGTTTACTCCTTTTCCTTGATGACGAAAAACAAACTTTTTTTCAATACAGAAGCAGGACCACACCCTTATTGACGAACTCAGATCATGACATTTGGCTGGAGATAGCTGTAAAACTGAGTCAGTTATGAAGCAACATCGCGATTGTGGGTCGTTTATAATATCCACGACTTTTTTTTTTTTTAAATTCTGTGATCTTCCTTTCATCGTAGACCTATTAATCAGTGGGCCGCTACCTGCTGCTATGTGTGTAAGAGCCTGGAGGTGTGTGAAGAAAACAATGCCATAAACATCATCAACCACCCTGCCAGTTTCATTCTCACTTTTTGGGATGTTGCCATAAGTCAAGAGATTGTGCTCGTCCGTATTTTTTACACCCATAAAGGAAATTACGTCTTCGTCCGTGTCGCACAGTTTTTATGTGTGTATCTACCAGCTAGATTACACAGAAGTTTCTTTCTGGACAAGTTGTATTAACCAAACCTGGTGGCTGAGAGATGAACTGTGAGAAAAGAAAACCGCACCATTGAACAACGGATTGTCGAAACTTTGAGGGCCATTTCTCCTGTGAACACAGCGCCTGCGTGAATGAGTTGACAGTGAATTTAAGTGAGTGAACAGCGTTGCGCGTCAGAGACAGAGAGAGATCATTTAGAGAGAGAGAGAGAGAAAGAGAGAGAAGAGAGAGGAGAGAGAGAGAGAGAGAGAGAGAGAGAGAGAGAGAGAGAGAGTGTGTGTGTGTGTGTGAGCGCGTGCGTGCGTGCGTGCGTGTGCGTGCGTGCGTGCGAGTGTGTGCGTGCGTGCGTGTGTGTGTGCGTGCGTGCGAGTGTGTGTGTGTGTGTGTGTGTGTGTTGTGTGTGTGTGTGTGTGTGTGTGTGTGTGTGTGCTAAGAGGGGGGTGGGTAGGTCGGGCGGAATGTGTGTGGGAATGGGTTATAGGGTGCGCATGTGTGTGTGTGTGGAGTGTGTGTGTGCGTTGTGTGTGTGTGTGGTGTGTGTGTGTGTGTGTGTGTGTGTTGTGTGTGGAGGTGGAACACGAAAGCATCATAGATGACAAAGATGGCCAGGAATGTGTGTGTGAATAAGACGAGTGATAGACATTACCGGGATGTAAACAATTAACATTGCGCAAAGCTTGACATCGATGTACATCTATAAAAAAAAATCGAAGTACCTATCGGAAAAAAGACACATATCACTACCTTTCAAGACAGAAACTAAGTGTGAAAAGAGAAAGAATTAAAAAAGGAAAAAAGTAATATGAATACAGGAACTTCCCATCCCTGCCCCTAACACACAAACACAAATACGCGAGCGCGCGAGCGCACGCACGCACGCACGCATGTACACACACACACACACACACACACACCACACACACACACACACACACACACACACAAGCAATATATCATGAATTACATAAGTAATATACAAAGCAACAATGGATTATACCTGACGAGCCGCACACGCCCCCCAAAGACAAAAATCGAGTGACACAGAGGAGCGGAAACTGAATGACATCACAGAGCAGACATTGAGTGACACCAAATAGGAGAAATTGAGTGACACCACAGAGCAGACATTGAGTGACACCACTGAGCAGAAATTGAGTGACATTACCGGGGGCCGAACAGCTCAGTTGGTAGAGCGCCGGTCTCGTGATCCTGGGATTGCGGGTTTCGAATTT
>JADBJO010006775.1:10000-17500 GCA_016801955.1 Conus betulinus
ATATTTTTTTTTTTTTAACGAGTCGAGATCTTTTCTATGAAATCTTGCGTATAACATCTCTCCCCCCCCCCCCCCCCAAATAAAAAGGAAATGAAACAAACAAACAAACAAAAAGAAGCAAGCAAGCACTCTCCTCTCTCTCTCTCTCTCTCTCTCTCTCTCTCTCTCTCTCTCTCTGCCCTTCATTCACAAACATTGTCGAATCTGGATAGAATCAACCGGCTCATTTAGAAACAACCCATTGTTTTATTTTCTTTGTTTTTCTTCTTATATTACATTCTTGTGTTCACGTTTTACAACATGGAATGTGACTCGGCCATTCGTGTCCAAAATTATGATCAAATTCCTCCATAAACTACTCATCACCTGTCATTTCACCATACCTAGGTTTACGGCTAGCTATCCTTTTCTTCACAATTTCGAAATGTGTCTTTGACAATCCGATTGGGTCACACCATGCTGTTTCGTTTCTATCCAAATAGATGAGATCTTCTGCGGCTGGTATCTTCCGAAAGGCGTTAGGAGTATAGGGATAGGGTGAATTGCTGTGCATCATCTTCCTTGCTTCAACATCATTTTTGCAATGAATAAATCATTTCTAACGTTTGAACCGGTATTCGTGCGTCTGTCATTCGTTTGCTTGTCGATTCATTATCCAAGGGGTATATAACCTGTCTAAACTCTTTTCATACTAGTGTGTTCATTGTTCATACAAAAAAATCAAAACCACTTACCCCCGGTGTCATAATGATATAAATTCGCACTGTCTCCAGCATGAGACATGTCTGAGAAGCAATCTCCCATGTTGCTCATGCATACCTGTCCTCACACAAGTGCACATCTTGTTCAATCATTTCTTTTGCCTATGAAGATTTAAAGTTTTGCCTTAAGAAGTTCTCTAACTATATGGCTATGATTCTTATTATGACTAAGATATGACTGATGTTCATCTGGGTGTTCCCGAGGGTATTTCAGAATTTCTGGTATTCATTTCACCACATACGCATTTTTCCCGAGAATTTATTAGAATTTATGGTGTTTTGTATTACCACATAACAATTTTCCCCCCGAGAATTTATCAGAATTTCTGGCAGTCATACTACCACACAACACAATATATCACCCGTCTTCCAATGATACAGCGTACTAGCAATACAGTCCTCCAACAGATCGCGTCCATCATTGAAAACGCGCTTAGAAATATTTAGTGTGAATTTTTCAAGAGGAAAGCATGCATGTTTAAATAAACTGCTGCTGTGAAAAACAACAACAACAACAGCAGCAGCAACGAAATACACTCCCCCAGAGAATATAAATGATATGAAATGAGGACGATCACAACCAGCCTCAGGCACATGTGGAAGAAGACACCTGAATTACTCCCCCTCCCTCCCCGTTCACCCTCCTCTGATTCTCCCCCTTGTTAAGCAAATCTGACAGCTGATTTAACAAATACGTCATACTCAGCAGAGAAGCTTGATGAATTTCTCTGTTAACATTTCCACCAATCACACAAAATCAAACAAAGAAATAAATGTAATATCATCCAGTTTATGAAAAAAGTCTAGATATATTCCACTGAAAGACGGAAATACTATTTACACGTTTTCCCGGTCTTTCCACGTGTTGACGATGAAAAACTCTCATGATTTGAACGGACACACCTGTGCTTTCTATTCATAGTTTCATCATCATCTTCCAGCGTCTGTGTCATTCGACGGTGTACTGTCATCACTTTTGTGATTCCTCGTTACACTGTCATTACCACAGTCTGTGTGATCCCTGGTCGCACTGTCATTATCACAGTCTGTGTGATCCCTGGTCACACTGTCATTACCACAGTCCGTGTGATCCCTGATCACACTGTCATTACCACAGTCTGTGTGATCCCTGGTCACACTGTCATTACCACAGTCCGTGTGATCCCTGGTCACACTGTCATTACCACAGTCTGTGAGATCCCTGGTCACACTGTCATTACCACAGTCTGTGTGATCCCTGGTCACACTGTCATTACCACAGTCTGTGTGATCCCTGGTCACACTGTCATTACCACAGTCTGTGTGTGATCCCTGGTCACACTGTCATTACCACAGTCTGTGTGATCCCTGTGAAATCCCTGGTCACACTGTCATTACCACAGTCTGTGTGATCCCTGGTCACACTGTCATTACAACAGTCTGTGTGATCCCTGGTCACACTGTCATTACCACAGTCTGTCATGATCCCTGGTGGTCACACTGTCATTACCACAGTCTGTGAGATCCCTGGTCACACTGTCATTACAACAGTCTGTGTGATCCCTGGTCACACTGTCATTACAACAGTCTGTGAGATCCCTGGTCACACTGTCATTATAACAGTCTGTGAGATCCCTGGTCACACTGTCATTACAACAGTCTGTGTGATCCCTGGTCACACTGTCATTACAAGTCTGTGAAATCCCTGGTCACACTGTCATTACACAGTCTGTGTCATTCTTCATCACAATCTGTCTCTGTGTCATTCTGTTCACAACTGGGTCATCACTGTCATTACCACAGTCTGTGTGATCCCTGGTCACACTGTCATTACCACAGTCTGTGTGATCCCTGTCACACTGTCATTACAACAGTCTGTGTGATCCCTGGTCACACTGTCATTATAACAGTCTGTGTGATCCCTGGTCACACTGTCATTACCACAGTCTGTGTGATCCCTGGTCACACTGTCATTACCACAGTCTGTGTGATCCCTGGTCACACTGTCATTACACAGTCTGTGTGATCCCTGGTCACACTGTCATTACAGTACCACAGTCTGTGTGATCCCTGTCACACACTGTCATTACAACAGTCTGTGTGATCCCTGGTCACACTGTCATTTAGTCTGTAACAGTCTGTGTGATCCCTGGTCACACTGTCATTACCACAGTCTGTGTGATCCCTGGTCACACTGTCATTACCACAGTCTGTGTGATCCCTGGTCACACTGTCATTACCACAGTCTGTGTGATCCCTGGTCACACTGTCATTACCACAGTCTGTGTGATCCCTGGTCACACTGTGTCATTACCACAGTCTGTGTGATCCCTGGTGACACTGTCATTACAACAGTCTGTGTGATCCCTGGTCACACTGTCATTACCAAGAGTCTGTGTGATCCCTGGTCACACTGTCATTACCACAGTCTGTGTGATCCCGGTCACACTGTCATGTAACAGTCTGTGTGATCCCTGGTCACACTGTCATTACCACAGTCTGTGTGATCCCTGGTCACACACTGTCATTACAACAGTCTGTGTGATCCCTGGTCACACTGTCATTAACACAGTCTGTGTGATCCCTGGTCACACTGTCATTACCACAGTCTGTGTGATCCCTGGTCACACTGTCATTACCACAGTCTGTGTGATCCCTGGTCACACTGTCATTACCACAGTCTGTGTGATCCCTGGTCACACTGTCATTACCACAGTCTGTGTGATCCCTGGTCACACTGTCATTAACAGTCTGTGTGATCCTGGTCACACTGTCATTACCACAGTCTGTGTGATCCCTGGTCACACTGTCATTACCACAGTCACTGTGATCCCTGTCACACTGTCATTACCACAGTCTGTGTGATCCCTGGTCACACTGTCATTACCACAGTCTGTGTGATCCCTGGTCACACTGTCATTACCACAGTCCGTGTGATCCCTGGTCACACTGTCATTACCACAGTCTGTGTGATCCCTGGTCACACTGTCATTACCCACAGTCTGTGTGTGATCCCTGGTCACACTGTCATTACCACAGTCTGTGTGATCCCTGGTCACACTGTCATTACCACAGTCTGTGTGATCCCTGGTCACACTGTCATTACCACAGTCTGTGTGATCCCTGGTCACACTGTCATTACCACAGTCTGTGTGATCCCTGGTTACACTGTCATTACCACAGTCTGTGAAATCCCTGGTCACACTGTCATTACCACAGTCTGTGTGATCCTGGTCACACTGTCATTACCACAGTCTGTGTGATCCCTGGTACCACAGTCCGTGTGACACTGTCACTTACCACAGTCTGTGTGATCCCTGGTCACACTGTCATTACCACAGTCTGTGTGATCCCTGGTCACACTGTCATTACCACAGTCTGTGTGATCCCTGGTCACACTGTCATTACCACAGTCTGTGTGATCCCTGGTCACACTGTCATTACCACAGTCTGTGTGATCCCTGGTCACACTGTCATTACCACAGTCTGTGTGATCCCTGGTCACACTGTCATTACCAGTCTGTGTGATCCCTGGTCACACTGTCATTACCACAGTCTGTGTGATCCCTGGTCACTGTCATTACCACAGTCACACTGTCACACCACAGTCTGTGTGATCCCTGGTCACACTGTCATTACCACAGTCTGTGTGATCCCTGGTCACACTGTCATTACCACAGTCTGTGTGATCCCTGGTCACACTGTCATTACCACAGTCTGTGATCCCTGTCATCCCTGGTCACACTGTCATTACAACAGTCTGTGTGATCCCTGGTCACACTGTCATTACCACAGTCTGTGTGTGATCCCTGGTCACACTGTCATTACCACAGTCTGTGTGATCCCTGGTCACACTGTCATTACCACAGTCTGTGTGATCCCTGGTCACACTGTCATTACCACAGTCTGTGTGATCCCTGGTCACACTGTCATTACCACAGTCTGTGTGATCCCTGGTCACACTGTGTCATTACCACAGTCTGTGTGATCCCTGGTCACACTGTCATTACCACAGTCCGTGTGATCCCTGGTCACACTGTCATTACCACAGTCTGTGTGATCCCCCTGGTAACACTGTCATTACCACAGTCTATGTGATCCCTGGTCACACTGTCATTATCACAGTCTGTGTGATCCCTGGTCACACTGTCATTACCACAGTCTATGTGATCCCTGGTCACACTGTCATTACCACAGTCTGTGTGATCCCTGGTCACACTGTCATTATCACAGTCTGTGAAATCCCTGGTCACACTGTCATTACCACAGTCTGTGTGATCCCTGGTAACACTGGTCATTACACTGTCATTACCACAGTCTGTGTGATCCCTGGTCACACTGTCATTACCACAGTCTGTGTGATCCCTGGTCACACTGTCATTACCACAGTCTGTGTGATTCCTGGTCACACTGTCATTAACAGTCTGTGTGATCCCTGGTCACACTGTCATTACCACAGTCTGTGTGATCCCTGGTCACACTGTCATTACCACAGTCTGTGTGATCCCTGGTCACACTGTCATTAACAGTCTGTGTGATCCCTGGTCACACTGTCATTACCACAGTCTGTGTGATCCCTGGTCACACTGTCATTAACAGTCTGTGTGATCCCTGATCACACTGTCATTACCACAGTCTGTGTGATCCCTGGTCACACTGTCATTACCACAGTCTGTGTGATCCCTGGTCACACTGTCATTATCACAGTCTGTGTGATCCCTGGTCACACTGTCATTACCACAGTCTATGTGATCCCTGGTCACACTGTCATTACCACAGTCTATGTGATCCCTGGTTACACTGTCATTACCACAGTCTGTGTGATCCCTGGTCACACTGTCATTATCACAGTCTGTGTGATCCCTGTCACCACTGTCATTACCACAGTCTATGTGATCCCTGGTTACACTGTCATTACCACAGTCTGTGTGATCCCTGGTCACACTGTCATTATCACAGTCTGTGTGATCCCTGGTACACTGTCATTACCACAGTCTGTGTGATCCCTGGTCACACTGTCATTATCACAGTCTATGTGATCCCTGGTCACACTGTCATTATAACAGTCTGTGTGATCCCTGATAAACACTGTCATTACCACAGTCTGTGTGATCCCTGGTCACACTGTCATTACCACAGTCTGTGTGATCCCTGGTCACACTGTCATTATAACAGTCTGTGTGATCCCTGGTAACACTGTCATTACCACAGTCTGTGTGATCCCTGGTCACACTGCCACATAACACTGTCATTACTTCTGTGTCATTCTTCATCACAATCATCTCTGTGTCATTCTTCATCACACTGTCATCATCTCTATGTCACTCCTCATTACATTGTCATTACTTTCGTCTGTTTCATTCGACTCACTGTTATCACCACTGTTTTTTATTCATCTCATTGTCATCACCACTGTTTCATTCACCTCATTGTCATCACCACTGTTTTATTCGTCTCATTGTCATCACCACTGTTTTATTCATCTTATTATCATTACCACTGTTTCATTCATCTCATCATTACCACCGTTTCATTCGACTCACTGTAATTTCCACTGTTTCATTCGTCACTTTGTCATCACCACTGTTTTATTCATCTCGTTGTCGTCACCACTGTTTCATTCATCTCATTATCATCACCACTGTTTTTATTGATTTCATTGTCATCACCACTGTTTCATTCCTCTCATTGTCATCACCACCGTTTTATTCACCTCATTGTCATCACCACCGTTTTATTCACCTCATTGTCATCACTACTGTTTTATTCATCTCATTGTCATCACCACTGTTTCATTCATCTCATTATCATCACCACTGTTTTTATTCATCTCGTTGCAGTCACTGGAGGTAATATCGATATAAAGACAGACAGTGGCGATTGTAAGAACAAAACAGACGCTGAAAAAGACAGCGTGACGATGAACAAAACAGACTTTGGTGATGACAGTGTGACGAGCAATGACCGAGACAGTGGTGATGACAATGAGATGAATAAAAAGTGGTGATGACAATGAGATGAATAAAACAGTGGTGATGACAATGAAATATCTGTTTGTCTCGCAGCCACACAATTGTAGTCACAGTTAGTAAGATACAAACCTCAACTCTCATCACCGACATCTCATTTTCGTATTTGCAATCAAATATCTATCACAATAGCCATCTCCACTCAAAATCAAACTGTATCCACCACCATTTTCTTTTACAGGCGTTTGCATATTTTTTACTATTAAAAGAGTTGAGTTTTGTCCACGTCACTGTTGAGGGAGTATAAATCAACACTGGGAACAAGGGAAAAAAAACAACAACAACAACACATCATCATTCAACAATTCCTGTCACATCAACATGGGCATGACAATTCATATCATCACGGGCTTATTCATGACAATATTTTCATGTAACACAGTAAACAAACACAGGATCTTGCATGACTGTTCTGCACACGAACACCAACACCAACATAACTCTTCGGATTTTCACTGCACACTAGCTGTCAGCCAGCAAAGTTCACATGCTACGTATTCTTTCCCTGTAGAAACTAAAATAATGCTTCAGTACGGGGGGGGGGGGGGGGGGGGGGGGGGGAGAGCGGGAGCGTGTGGATTTTCCCCTCGAAATAAATACTGGTTCTAGATCCATTTCCCGTGAAATCCTGTACATGAGACCACAGGCTATGTATGTGATGACACGCGTAAAATCCCATTACCAAATTTCAGCAGAAATGCCAGTGAAGTATCTGGTATGGATGACACGTG
>JADBJO010006775.1:22500-25000 GCA_016801955.1 Conus betulinus
GAGAAACTGCTTCAACCAGACAGGAAGTGTTGCTGAGCGAAGACGTCCAGGACGCCCAAGGTCCACCTCCAGGCAGCAGGACAGGTTTGTTGTCCTGTCGGCGCTCTGAGGCAGAGAACGGCCACTTCCGACACACTCAGGGGGCAGCTGCAAGCAGCCGGCAATGTCACCGTCAGTGACCAGACCATTCGGAACCGGTTGAGAGAGGCACACCTGCGCTCAAGACGACCAGCCGTCCGTCCTGTCCTGACACCAGCTCACCGTGCTGCTCGTTTGGCTTGGGCCCAGCGTCACTTAGCATGGACCAGAGATCAGTGGGCAAGAATATTGTTTACTGACGAGTCCGCTTTGCCTTATCATTTCATGACGGCAGGAACCGTGTCTGGCGGCGGCAAGGAGAACGCTATCACGATGGTCTCGTGAGCGAGCGTGATCGCTATGGTGGTGGATCCATAATGGTGTGGGGAAGGGATGGCACGGAACTACAGAACCCCCCTGCACATGGTGCAAGGCAACCTCAACGGGTGCTGGCTACAGGGATGGCATCCTGCAGCCCCTTGTGCTGCCAGCGCTGCAAGCTATTGGACCAGGCGCGGTACTTCAAGACGACAACGCCAGACCTCACAGGGCTCGAGTCGTCAACAACTTTCTTCAGCAGCAACACGTGATCCACATGGACTGGCCAGCCTGCTCATCGGACCTTAATCCAATCGAGCACCTATGGGACGTGCTGGGTCGGCGACTTCGAAACAATCACCCCCCGCCAGTTGACCTCAACCAGCTGTTTCCACTTCCTTGAGCAGGAGTGGCAGGCAATACCCCAGATGGCTCTGAGGACTCTGACTCAATCCATGAGGCAAAGGTGCATCGCGTGCATCCACGCAAATGGCGGACACACGCGTTACTGACTGTGTTTTTGTGTACCTCTGGCGTTCTGACTTTTGAAAAGATGGGGTAGTGAACTTGAAAGTGACAAAACATGCTGTTCAAATCAATTTTGTCATTAATCTGCGTCACTGATGTTTTTATTATGGCTGAAGTAAAGTTCGAAAGCATTGTTTTGGGTTGTTTCCGTTCTGTTGTGAAATAGCGAGAGAATTTCCAAGTGGCCTTTCAATTGTTTTGAGCAGTATAGAGAAGAAGAAGCAGAAAGCAACTTACGCCGGGAACGAAGCTGAAACGTTGCCACGTCACTCATGGACCACCGCTCCACGGTGTTCGTCACGTGACAACGAATGACGTCACCGTCCTTGAACCCTCGGGGTCGAAGGTCAGAGTTTCACTGAAAGTGCCGTTGGAACAGCGACAGCCTGGGTTCACGACGGCTCCCGGTAAGTGACCTTCCCACCGGAAGCGAGGCCGGGGATTGACATTGGCAATGCAGGTCAAAGTCATGGTCGATCCGTCTTCCGGTACGTAGAGGTTGGAGCTGGTGATGGTGACGTTTTCAGGTCCGTCTGCGTTGAATTGGTAGTGTATTTTAGTATCGGTGTTACATTATTGTATTGTAATATCAGTGTGAGGCCCGTTGGCACGACAACTGTCTGCCAGTGTCTGTCTCTCTCTTTCTGTCCGATTTTTTTTTTTTTTACCTGTCTGTGTGGTGTATGTGTCTGTATGTTCATTTCATCTCATACTTTTGTCTGCACAAATACTAGTGCGCTCTCTCTCTCTCTCTCTCTCTCTCTGTGTCTCTATGTTCATTTCATCTCATTCTTTCGTCTGAACAATTACTAGTGCTCTCTCTCTCTCTCTCTCTCTCTCTCTCGATGTGTGCCTGTCAGTATACTTACCTATGTGTGTGGTGGCCTGCGCGGTACGTTTGTCTATAGATATGACTTGATTGTCTAAACACGCCCACCTCGTGCGTTCAGTTCAGATTCAGTACTCCTGTGTCGTCTGGCGCAAGATTAAAGGACGAAGGGTCTTCAACTTGTTTCTGTCAATCAATTTGACAGTGCATTTCCGGACTTTCCTTTTGTCATTGGTATAAGATACGTGGTACTGTCATTTAAAGAAATGGGGGAAGGGGATATGTGTGCGTTTTTTTTTTTTTTCCCCCAGTTTGAGGCGGTGGGGAGGGTCGTAATGTGTTTATTGTGTAGTAAACGTATCAGAATGACAGTGTCAGCGCACCATACATTAGTTCACGAAACACTGAAACATCAAAGTCAGCATGCGATTGTCCATCTGTAAACAACACACAGACAATGCATGGTTGAGCGTGAGTTAGTCTTTGGAAAAAAAAAATGAAGAAGAGAAAAAAAAAGGCGGGGAAAAAATTGGAAGATGGAGACCCCACCTCTTTAAAGCAAGGAAAAAAAATAAACAGTAATTAGAAAAAAACAACATATAAAAAGTGGAAAAATTGGAGGTTGAAGGGGAAAGCCCCCTCCCCCCCCACCCACACAACAACCTTGTCTCTTGTCTGCTGCCGCTCTGGGACACCGTCTCAGAAGTCAGTCCTTTGACGTTTAGCTCTGTCATCGGCTGTTCTGCG
>JADBJO010006775.1:30000-32500 GCA_016801955.1 Conus betulinus
CCACTATGTAATATTAATGGATGGTAATGTGTTCTTCTTTCTTCTAACATTTTTTATGGTGCTCCAGAACATTCGGCTGTCCTTGCGATTTTGTACTAGTGTGTCGTATGTTTGCTTTTTATACTGTTTTTTTTTTTTTTTCACTAATAGTTTTTTTTTTCTTTGTATACTGCTCTTTTGTTCCTGTAAGCCTCTCTCCTTTTTTCATAAATGATTGGGTTTTTTATCTTTTTTTTCGTCCATGTCAGTCTATTGAGTGCTTGTTTTGCTTCTTTCTTTTTTGATTTGGCATTTTTTTTCATATCATACCAGTTATTTGTAGTCTTATATTTTCCTCCTATACCTATTGTTCTGTACATGTCTTTCCCTGCCTCTTTTAATAGCTTATTAAATCTGTCTATACTCGTGTCTACATCTCTTCTATTTCTTCTGTTATTTGCGCGCCATTGTTTGTTTTGCCTCTTCCGATTCTATGAACTGGACATACTGTTGTTGTTTTGTGGGATCCCACTTTAGTTTTTTTCACGTAAGATTTCTTGCCCTCGTTCTCTTGTGTGTTTAGACAGTGTACTTTTGTAATTCCATCAAAATAGGCATATGCTGGGCTTCAACTCTATCTACTATCTGACACTTGTTCACGTTTTTCTAACAGTTCAACAGAACATATATAGTAATCTATAATACTGTTACCCCTTTCGGAATAAAACGTGTATGCATCGTCGAACCTTCCCACGCAAAGACCATTTAGTGGAGTTACATTAAATGTTATACAAAATTCTATTATTTCTTGCCAAAACCATTTGTGTGGGGATCTTTAGACCTACGTGCATACACGTCCAGCTCTCTTCCTGTAATGTCATTTTCATCATCGATACTCAAGCTCCATTCCCCGATACGAGCATTGAGATCTCCTCCAATGATGTAATGGAAGTTATTTCCTTGTTCTGTTTGTGCAAATATGTATTGTTCAATTAGTTCCAGTGTACATGAATAATCTTTGTCAGAATAATATCGGCTATCTACTGGATGTACATACGTACCTAAAAACAAAATGTCTTTTTCACAATGCAATAGATTTTTCATTAACTTCACACAGAGTACATTTTCCATGTCAGTATTTATCAGTTGGACATATTCAGATAACTCTTTTTTATCAGCAGGATTGTTCCCCCTGAGGGTCTTCCCATTCTAGTAATTTTGACCGCTGGACAATGTAATTGCAAAAAATCATAGAATTTTAATTCGAAATCGAAAAATTTAGAGGTAAATGTTTCTGTTAAACAGCACAGATCAAAAGATGTGATGAATTCTAGAAAGTCTGTTTCCGCTAATTTATCTAATAATCCCCCCACATTCCAACATACAAAAGAGAGTTTTTTTTTTCCACTCTCGTCTTCCTTTCTTCTTTCATCCCCCACTCTCTCCCTCTCTCGTTCCCACACTCGTGTCGTTTTCTGGTGTCTTTTCATTGTCATCTTGAGTTCGTGTGTGGTCTGTGGTCTCTGTGTAGGGCCGTGGCCTACCCTTCATTTCTTACTTTTTCTTTCCTTCGTAGCTGGATTCGTGCGTGTGCTACTGGTTGTTTTACCGGGTGCCTTCTTGCTACAGGTGTGTGAACGTAAAGCTTTGTTTGTTTTGCGTTGTCCTCCCTTCTCTCCCTCCCCCCCCCCCCCCCCCCCCCAACTCTGCCCCCCTCCTCGCTGTCCATCAACGCTGTACTAGGCCTACTGCAGTGGATCCGCGCTGTTTGAGATTGAGAGAGAGAGAGAGAGAGAGAGAGAGAGAGAGAGAGAGAGAGAGAGAGAGAGAGAGAGAGAGAGAGAACTGAACTGAACTGAATCACTGAACAAGTAAAACTGAAACCACTAATGAAGAAGACAAACACATACATAGTATGTGCAATATATCCCCAGGAAAGAACTGACTAAAAACTAATGAATCAACTACATATCAAATCATACATGATCAAGATCATGATAAGGAGATGAGACAACGAGACCACGTACTCAAACGCGCTTGAACGCGAGAGAGAGAGAGAGAGAGAGAGAGAGAGAGAGAGAGAGAGAGAGAGAGAGAGAGAGAGAGAGAGAGAGAGAGAGAGAGAGAGAGAGAGAGAGAGAGAGAGAATAAACATGCATGGAATAACAGGAAGTCACACGCCCTCACGCGCGCAAGCACACACACACACACACACACACACACACACACACACACACACACACACACAGCAGACAGATAGAGAGAGAGAGAGAAGAGAGAGAGAGAGATGCCAAATGAGAAGTGACAAGGCACAATATGTTATTATTTTCATAAGGCATGAATTATGTAGAAGGTACTTGGCATACATATACATAGTAACATGCGAGAGAGAGAGAGAGAGAGAGAGAGAGAGAGAGAGAGAGAGAGAGAGAGGTCTAAAGAAAGAAACAAACATAAGTGATAATGAAACACAGAATACAAAAGATAATCAAACAGAAACGAAAATAACACTGAAATAAAT
>JADBJO010006775.1:40000-42500 GCA_016801955.1 Conus betulinus
ACACACAACAGATGGTCGGAGCATCATCACATTTTCAGAGGGTAGCTCAATATAAGAATCAACATTTCCGTAGAAATCTAGTTTCAACATTTGTTGGTTCAAAAGAAATGAGAGACGAGGGAAGACTAGTTCGCAAACCAGTCAACAGACGATGTTCAAGGTGGAATTCCAGATTCGGCCCTGCCGGGCAGAGAGAAAGACAGATCAAAGAAAACAGAGTGAGCGAGCGGGAGAAGACAGGAACGAATGAACCACCCCTACCTCTTCTCACCCCTGCTTCTTCTGTTCTTTTTTTAGTTTTAAAGGGAAAGCACAGGCACCCGCAAAATATGCTTTTCAGCACTGTACCTTCAACGAAGAACACACACACACACACACACACACACACACACACACACGTACGTGCACACGCACTCGCAAGTGCACGCGCGCGCGCGCGCGCGCGCACGCACACACACACACACACACACACACACACACACACACACACACACACATCAATGCGGAAAAGAATTGCAAAAGTGAAAAATGCAGTCTTTATTCCCAAGGGTACCAGATGAGTAAGAAGATATAATTTTTTCCCATCAGGCCCACGTTCCTTCAGGGACTAGGGATATTAACACAGAAACACCGTGTGTGTGTGTGTGTGTGTGTGTGTGTGTGTGTGTGTGTGTGTGTGTGTGTCTGCGCGCGTGCGTGGGCGTGCACGCGTGTGTTATGTGTATGTGTGTGTGTGTGCGTGTGTGTGTGCGTGTGTGTGTGCGCGCCCCCGTATGTACGTGCATGCGTGAGCGCGTACGTTCGTGCATGCATGAGTGTGCGCGTGTGTGTGTGTACGTGCATGCGTGCGTGCGTGCGTGCGTGCGTGCGTGCGAGCGTGCGTGCGTGCACGCGCGCGCGCGCGCGTGTGTGTGTGTGTGTGTGTGTGTGTGTGTGTGTGTGCGCACGCGTATGTGCATGCGTGCGTGCACGCGTACGTACGTCCGTACGTGCATGCGCGCGCGCGCGTGTGTGTGTGTGTGTGTGTGTGTGTGTGTGTGTGTGTGTGTGTGTGTGTGTGTGTGTGTGTGTGTGTGTGAGAGAGAGAGAGAGAGAGAGAGAGAGAGAGAGAGAGAGAGAGAGAGAGAGAGAGTTTTGTCGTGTAGATAACACAGTCTCAGCAATTTGTCTCCAGCGTGTGCCTTTTTCTCTGCTCGGGTCATAGAGAGTGAAAGAATGTTGGCAGGCAGGCTACGCCAGCGCACTTTCCCAACCACGCGTGGGCAAAACACGACGTATTAGAAATAGAACGATGTGTGGTACACTACCACAAGCATTTGATACGAGTCACCGAAACCTGAAAACACACACACACACACACACACAAAACAGACCTTCAGACACTGCACACGATTCAAACAGACCTTCAAAAACCAGAGACATTTGATGATACGATTCAAACAGACCTTCAACCTTCAAAAACCAGAAACATTTGATACGATTCAAACAGACCTTCAAAAACCAGAGACACGCAATATGCGACTCATAGAGACCTTTTCAAAGCCAAACACGCTATATACATAGCGACCTACTTAAAAATCAGAACACCACACGCAAGTCACGGAGGCATTTAAAAACCGTTCTCACTCATGACAATCGTGGAGATCTTAAAAAACCAGAGACACAACAACGAAGTCATACAGATCTTAAAAGAAACAACAGAGACACACTCTACGAGTCATAGAGAGCTAAAACCAGCAACTCTCTTAATCAAGTCATAGTGACCTTTAAATCAGAGAATGTATATGCGAGTCACAGAAATATTAAAAAACGAGAAACACAATAGTTACAGAGAGCTTTAAAAAACACAAACACAACATACAATTTATAAAGACTCTTAAAACCAAACTGAAAATACTCGAGCAATATAGATCTTTTAAACCTAGTCTAATAATATACGAGTCACACAGACGTTCAAAACGAGACTCCCTATATAGAAAGAACAATGACCTTTATAAAAACAGACACACCACATATGAGAAATAAAGACCTTCAAAGACAAGAGGCACTAGACGAGTGACAAAGGACTTTAAAAACCAAAGATATCATATACGAGAAACAGAGACCTTTAAAAACCAGACACACTCATATAGAAGAAACAATGACGTTTTAAAAGCCAGGGACACCATATACGAGCAATAAAGTCCATCAAAGACCAGAGACACAAAACAGGAGAAACAACGACTTTTAAAAACCAGAGACATCATATACGAGTCACAAAGACCTTTAACGATCATTCAGAGACTTAATGTACGAGGTAAAAAGACCCTCTGAAAACCACGCCACGGTATTAAAACAGAGACCCTTTAAAAACCAGCGCCACGATATTAAACTCACAGAGACCTTTGAAAACCAGATAGACAATGTACGAATCATGGAGACCTTTGAAAAGCCGGAAACATTATCACAGAGTACCAAGGAACATTGAAATAGAGAGCACAACACACGATTCAGAGAGGCC
>JADBJO010006775.1:47500-67500 GCA_016801955.1 Conus betulinus
CAGATAAACGTAGACTTATTACAGACATGCATGTTTAAAACGAAACCGCTGAATTAGACTGAAAATACATCGGGGAGGGAAAAAAAAGACTGTTAACGCGTGATTTTAATTCTGCACTTTGCCCTGACCTTGGTGCCATATAAAGCTGTCCTCATCCAAAAGCTGAACCTGTTTGCAGATATATACTCATTTTTTTTTGCTCGAAGATCTGACTGATGCTTTGTTTCCCAGAAGTGCAACAATTCTGTGTTGGCTGTAATGATGTTTACGTCCTGAATATTGCTCATATTCCGAGTATTCTTTAGCGGGTTTGCGAGAAAATCAGGCTCTTGCGATTCCATAACTCAGATTATCAAATGACCCACATCTTGCACGGCATATGAATATTCATGCAGGATCATTTCCTTATGAAAAAGACTGCAGAATTCGAAAGGCAGGTGGCACCATGTGGACGATGCATGGCCGAAATGAAGAGGTTTTACTTGCAGTGTGGTAAGGATGTGTCTGTAATAAAAAAAAAAAAAAATAAACGTGATCATGCAGATGCAGTGACTTCATCTAGAAAAAAAAACAACAAGAAGTAAGTCTGAACCACACGGACTTCAACAGAACACAACTCTTGGTGGTAAAGAACTGCTGGAAATGATGAACCATCATAAATTCACAGCAAAAGTCAGATCCCAGGAAAGGTAGATCGAGAAACGGGAATGAAGTCCTGAATTCTTTTTTTTTTTTTTGTACGAAAAGGTGAAGTCATGGTTAAGTTTTGTAAACGCAACAGGAAAGTTATAACCAATTCAATGTGAACGTTTGAAGCGCGAAATAGACGCTACTCAGATCTTCACAGCACGTCCACAGCGATTAAAAACGGGACAAAATTAGCAAAGGTCTCTATTATAGATGAACTATTTTGTAAGCTCAGTGAAATGTTGTGCTGACATGTGAAGGTTTATGAACATAAACTGATGCCTTAAAACAAATGAAAGTGTGTCATGTATTTCTAGAAACGTATTGACCACACATAAAGTCTAGAATTAAGTCACAAACACCCCCAAAACGACTTTTTACAACATTCCTTGATATATGCTTTGATAATAAACATCAATGTCGCAAGTTTTGCATTTAAATCATGCGCCTGTCATTTCTTTATCGGGTGGAGTAGTTGTTTGGTGTCCCAGATACTGAGAGGCCCACGAAGATACGCATTTTGGTCACAAACAAAACAAAACAAAAAAAAAAACAACAACAACAAAAAAAAAAAACCCCAAACCAAACCAAACAAAAAAAAAACCTCGCCTACCTCGTGGACACACCTCAGTGTCTAGCCACCCTCTCCTTCACTCTGTTCTTCACGTCGTCTGCTCGATGCTCGTGGAACATGGTGATCTCATAGTCACCCCTAACACAGCTCAGACGGGGGTGTGCGCGCGCGCGCACGCGCGTTTGTGTGTGTATCTGATGTACGCACGCTTGCTTGCGTGCATGCGCGGTCATGCACGCACATACACACACATACACGCACGCACGCACACATCCACGTACGCACACACACACACACACACACACACACACACACACACACACACACACACACACAAGGACTAGAGGGGGGTTGATCAGGGGCGAACAGATTCTTCAACCCAGAAAGCTGGAAAAGGATCGTCAGATTCGCTTTAAGCCCTGGAGGTGAGAGACAGTCGGGGACCTACATGCTGACCATCGCTTGATCTTCTCGTGATTCAATAGGACAGTCAACCTCACATCCATTGAACTCAGCCACAAATTGAATGCTATGACGTGTTGGTTTCAAACATGTGACGTGTGCATGTGACAGCACGCGCTTGCCCCCCCCCCCCCCCCCCCCCCCTCCCCCGAAAAAAAAATCTCCCGTAAAGAAAAGCACAGAGAAATAAAAAGTAACACTTGCTTCACAAAAACAATTGATTGAAAAACTCTGAAAACTGAAAGACTGTTGAAGAAGAACAAAACAGAAAAAGGGAATAGAAGTTGTTAAATGTAACCACTAGCTGCTGCAATTCTTTTCCTTCTTTTTTCTTTGAATCGATATAGTATCATTATATTGTATTCAAAGAACCATTTGCGATTTGAAACTGTGAATGCACCAGCCACCGTGGCGAAGTGGTTAGCGTCGCGGACTCTCTCGCTGGGAAGTCGTGGGTTCGAATCCCATCAGAGTCATGTGGAATTTTCTGCCCCGACTGGCTCCTACCCAGAGTTGAGTTTGCTGCGGACTCAGTTGGAAAGACTGGGACAACACAGTCGAGTTTCATCCACTTAAGGGATGCGTTTCTGAGAGTGTTGCTCAAATTTCCTGACCAACACTGCAGGTGCCTGTATCTCTCGGGCCTGGTTGACGCCGGGATATATATAATGAAAGGAAGCGTAGAGTACAGCCCTGTCATGTAGTTTCAGACCGAAATGGAAATCCATAGCATCATCTTAATCATCCTCATTCTCATCGATCAGCATTAAAAAAAAAAAGTCAAATTCTGTGGCCCTTCATGCCCTGCTCTCATGGTGACCTCAGTTTCGATGTCCTCTCCACGTCTGTGGCCTTGGTTTGGTTCCGTCGGGGTCACTGGTATCGGCGAGTCCATGGGGGCTGTCGTTGGACGGACGTGGTGGCGCCCACTGGAGGGAGAGCACACTCACGCCGGCTCCGCGACTAAGCAATTATTGTCGTCAGTAGGGGGCTTAGTAGGTGGTGTCCTGCGTATGTTAGATAGAACAGGCACCACTGAACACCACCGAAGTGACTCGGCAGCAGTGCAGTGTCTCCTCCGCTGGGTTGCCTCTTCACGACTTGACATTGACTGCTCCCTGTGGATTGCCAGTGCCGGGGATGAGGCGGGGCCAACCGGGCTGTGGCTGTGGACGGGTTGTTGGAACGAGCGGCGTAGGTGCACTGCCTCTGAGGTGGCGCAGAGGTTGGGACAGCAAAAAAACAAAACAAAACAAAAACAAAACAAAAAAAAACAAACAAACAAACAAACAAACAAAAAACTGTGATGCTCTCTTTCATTCGTATTAAATTTCTGGACTATTTCTAATGGTCCACTTTTGTCTTTCACGATCAACAGTGGTATTGTGCACACAAACCCTTTTCTTCATCAGTGTTTATCCTAGTCATTGAAATGTTCAACGCTGAATGTTAGAACAGTATTTTCGCAATTCTTTCTGCAGAGGAATTACATAACAGAAAGCCGTTAAAAAGACATAAAGGAAGATGTGAAAACATAAAAGAAAGCTGTTAAAATGATATAAAGGAAGGTGTGAACAGATAAAAGAAAGCTGTTAAAAAGTTAAAAAGACATAAAGGAAGGTATGAGAACATAATAGAAAGCCATTTAAAAGACATAAAAAAAGGTGTGAAAACATAACAGAAAGCCGTTTAAAAGACATACAGGAAGGTGCAAGAACATAAAAGAAAGTCGTTTAAAAGATATGAAGGAAGGTGTGAAAACATAACCGAAAGCCGTTTAAAAGACATAAAGGAAGGTGTGAAAGATAAATAAAGCCGTTTAAAAGACACAAAGAAAGGTGTGAAGAGATAATAGAAAGCTGTTTAAAAGACACAAAGGAAGGTGTGAGAACATAAATAAAGCCGTTTAAAAGACACGAAGAAAGGTGTGTGAAGAGATAATAGAAAGCCGTTTTAAAAGACATAAAGGAAGGTGTGAAAACCTGTAATACACTACATAAACAGAAAGCCATTAAAAAGACATAAAGGAAGGTATGAAAACCTGTAATTTCGGAAGGATTCAGAATATGTTTCTGTGTGTTCTGACTCAGAGTGTAATGAAATTTACCTGAGGGAAATTTTCGGCCAGCTATTGTTGGTCTTCATCAGTCCAGACTGACTGGTAGCTGTGGTGGGTGATTGTGTCCTCTGAGTTGCCATCTCTGGTGGAGTGATCGGTGTTCAGCACTCACTTGTAAACGGGGCAGGTCATAGCCACAGTCTCTGTTCAAGCTTGGTTTTTCTCTCCTTGATTTCTATTGCTTCTTTCACTTTCCTTTTTGTGAACTGGGATTCAGCTGCATTGTGGTGGCTTGAAACTTGTTGGTATGGTGGGTTGTTGTTGTCAGATGTTCATAATATGTAGATGAAGTTTTGGCAGTGTGTTCATTTAGCCTTGTTTTCAAAGGCCGACCAGTTTTTCTCTAATATAGTCCTCACTGCACTCCTCACATTGAATGTGATACACCACACCATTTTCTTTTCCAACTCTGTTCTGTCCTTGACTTTTGTAACGTGTGATCGTATGGAATTCACTGGTTTGTGTAACTCTTGAACGCCGTGTTGGCTGAAAGTCCTTGACAGGCGCTTTGACATCCCTTTCACATAGGGCATGTTGATACTGATAGACTTCTTTTCGCTGGGATGCCTTTGTTTCTGTCTGGGGGTGTTGAAAATCCAGGAAGGATAAGTTACCGTAGGCTTTTAGAGCTGTCTTGACGTGGTGTTCTTCTTTCAGTTTATTCTGTTCTGCAGTGCAGTGGGTTTTTGCTCTGTATAATAGAGTTCGGACTACTGAATGTTTATGCTGCAATGGATGGTTCGAGTAAAAGTGTAGATATTGGTCAGTATGGGTTGGTTTACAGTATACTTTGACATCTAGGAATGGGATCTGATGGTCTTTTTCAGACTCACAGGTGAACTGGATGTTGGAGTTGATGGAGTTGAGGTGTTCAGTGAAGTTCAATTGTTGTTGTTGTTGAAGTTGAGAGAGAGAGAGAGAGAGAGAGAGAGAGAGAGAGAGAGAGAGAGAGAGAGAGAGAGAGAATGCTGTTTAGTAGCCTTAGACAATGCATATGCAAAGCATACATATAAATGATTCTTTAATCAACACAGATTAGAATATGTACTACTATTTTCTCCTATTTTCTATATAATGATGATGATAATGATGATGATGATGATGATGATGATGATGATGATGATTGTTGTCATCATGATCATCATGATCATGAACATCATCATCATCATTATCATCATCATTATCCTCCTCCTCATTTGTTGCTTTCTAAGGTCTCTGGCTATCTTTCCTAGATTTTAGGTTTCCGTAGGCTTACCTGGATGGAGGAGATGACTGGGAATGCACACTGGACCTTCGATAATGGGAGAACCATCCAGAGAGCACAAGGAAGAGTGGCATGAGATCTGATAGTCTTCCCCACGCAGGTTCATCAAAACAAATCAATCTGATCGATCTCACTGTGCCATAAACAAGCAGGATGGAGCAAGCTCACATCTACAAGACTGAGGAATATGCCGGTCTAGCTAGCAGCTCCAGGGAATACGGGTTCCAGATCCAGGTTCCCGCCACAGAGGTTGGAGCAAGAGAATTTTGTGGGCTCATCAGCCAATGATCTCATCAAACAGCTCGGGATTTAAGGTAAGAAGAGGACCAAAATCCTGAAGGCAATGGCAGAAACAGCTGAAATGAGTTCCAGCTAAATCTGGTCGTGGAAGAACAAAGTGAACTTAAGAGGGCTTACATTTCCCGACTTAGGTGTCCATTACCTACAAAGAACAGGTGTCCGTTAGCTACAAAGAACAAGCATCCATTAGCTACAAAGAACAGGTGTCCAAAAGCTACAAAGAAAAGGTGTCCATTAGCTATAAGGAACAGGTGTCCATTGGCTACAAAGAACAGGTGTACATTCGCTAAAAAGAACAGGTGTCCATTAGCTACAAAGAACAGGTGTCCATTAGCTACAAAGAACAGGTGTCCATTAGTTACAAAGGCATGCCTCGAAACGCCCACCCATCCAAAGTTGCCTGTTTGAATCCCGGCTGCACCAGGGAAAAAAATGGTTGTAGAAGGGCATCTAGGAGTCATGACCTGGATGCGGCCCAGCCCCCTTAATTACTTACTAGGCCCATAGCTCAAGGGTGAGCATAGGCCATCGACAACACTCTCCGCCATCGCACTCGGTTCTGGGCTGCTCGCTGAATGCCTCTCCAGTTGGTCCCCTGCCTCTTTATCTCTGCTTCAGTGTCTCGCCTCCAGCTGCTGCGAGGTCGGCCTCTCTTCCTTTTTGCCCTGCGGGTTCCATGTCAGGGCTTGGCGTGTGGTGCTGGATGCTGGCTTCCTGAGAGTGTGTCCGATCCAGCCCCACTTCCTGCACAGGATCTGCTTGGCCACTGGTTCCTGTCCTGCTTGCTTCCATAGATCTTCATTGCTGATCTTCTCTGGCCATCTGATTTTGAAGATGCGCCTCAGACAGGTGTTGATGAACGTCTGAATTTTTTGCTCTATTGCCTTGGTCATTCTCCAAGCTCGCAGCCGTAGAGCAGAACCGACTTCACGTGTGAATTGAAGATACGCAATTTTGTTGTCCTTCCCGGCCCCTTAGAGTGTAAGGAATTCAGGACCGAAACGCTTATCTGAGGGGGGAGGGGGGGGGGGGTAAATCTCTGAAGACCTGCTGTCAAGCTTTTCCTAGAGTTTCTTCCTACTTATGATGATGATTAACTATTGGTATCATAATCATTATTGCAAGTATTCTGCCTTTTCTTCCTCCATCATGATAATCGTTTATATTGTTATTGTTATCATTATTTTGATCCGTATCTTCTTCCTTTTAACCCCTCCCCCCTCTCTTTATTTTTATTCCAGAGACTGTTTTTCACCCAATTCACCAGTTTTACACTATTCCTCCTTTGTTTTCATTGTGTTGAAAGTTTTGTCTCGCCTGAACGAGACCAATGGATCGAAACGCGTTGTATCTGTAGTGTAACAGGTTTGTTCCTTCCATTTGAAGGCCCACTACTTCTACTTTCGCTCTTATGCTTTAATCAAGAATTAAATCGGGGTTTAACTCCAGCCATTTCAAAAGTTTACCCTCATTAACTCTCTTTCTTTTTTCGGCCAACGCGTTGAACGTATACACGAACGGATTGACGGCGGAGTTTAAAGGTAAAACAAACACTGCGAGGCCGACATTAACTTCTCCAGGAATGGCAATGCCGCTCAGTGCCAACATCCACACATAAACCAATGGGAAACCAGCACAGGAAGTCTGTCACTGCGACAGTGATCAACCGCCGAGCTATGGTCATGTCACGTGACACTTTGGTAGAATTTGTTTTCAAAGCACTGGCCTGAATGGACCAGTAGATGACCGCCTGACCAATAGAAATGAACAAAAATAATGCTAAATTGACAATGACTAAAATACCTACAGAATAAACTCTACCTTTGAAATTTCGCTTTGTAACCGGCAAAGGAATGCAAATTCCTGTCTGGCTGTAGAATTTCCAGTGGGATGTCATGGGAAGTAGAGGCAACAAGGCTAAAATCCAGCCGAACAACCAGTTCAACAGACAGGCTATTGCTGCTGACATTCTGCCAAACCTCACAGAGCTAAAAGGAAAGCAAAGGACGACAAAACGATCAAGAGTAATAAAACAGATGATCAAAACTGACACTTCACTGGATAATAAAGACACGAAACCGGCTGCCTTACAGATTGTGCTGTTTTTCCACGCGTCGTCATTGTGGAGATACTGTCCACGGAACCGTTCATCAGCCACCCCTATAGCAGCAATGTAGACGCCCATAAGAAAGTCGGCTATGGTGAGGTTGGTGACAAACACACTGTGGCCACTGGAGGATGCCATGCGTTTCACAAACAAACGCGCACAGCAACAGAAGACGTTACCAGTCAAAGACACAGACAGGCAACCAGCCACAGAAACCCACGATACGTCCATGACTGCAGGAGATCTTTACACGAAGAAATATCGTCTTTTGGGGCAAGGCAAACTACACTGTCCATTTTGTGGGGAAGTATTTCAATGCAGCAGAATTTATAATTTTCTGTGGATATGAAGTGTATACTGGAAAGATCTTGAAACACATCAGGTGGAAATATTTGAACTGGACTGTTGTCCAAGTAGAGTTCCCTTAACTGAGGAGTGAACCGGAATCCCACCGGGCTGATTGTGTGAATGGAAGTAAAGGTTAAGTTTAATTTCTGTACGTGAGGAAACTGTGACAGGGCTGTGGTGTCCAACACAGTAAGTGTGGTGTGGGCCAGATGTAGCACAGTCAGCGCTCTGTGCTGGTTCACAGAGGACAGATCATTGTCCAGAAAGGACAGAGGATTGTTGGAAAGGGACAGTGTGTGCAGACTTTCTAAACCAAGAAAGATGTGAGGTTAACATGCTGGATTTGATTGTTACTGAGATCAGAAACCTCACATTCGGCAACTGAATTTTGGGTAAGAACGTTAAAGAACACCGTGCAAGGACCACGCCAATGAGCAAAGTGTTGTTACTCACATCTTGCAATGTTAAACCTGACCCTGTGGCATCCAAATAGCGAATCTGCGTGAAAAGAGCTGGAGAGAAAGGGACCAGGACACACAGAAAGGTATACCCCTGACAAAGACAATTTACAGGGCATGTTATGCTGCATGACAATTCATCGTCTTGCATTAAGCAGTGAGACCAGCCATCACACATATGGTCGCTGTGTAAACATAGTGTTGAACGTCTGCATCGAAAAAGGCCAGAACATTTCATGTCTTCACAACCCTCTTCATCCTGGTGATCAATACAGTCGTATGGTCCATTGCACCGTGTGTAGACAGGCAGACAGTCATTAAAGTCACCAGGACAACGATAGTGGCTGTCAGGGCAAGACTCGTTGGACTTCATGGGGGTGGATAGGAACTGTGCAACGCCATTGAAGCTGATGAGTGCCGGGGATGGACACGCAAGGTTCTTGCTAGACCACTCAATTATTCTAATCGTAGGGCAGGTTTTTTCGTCTGACTCATCCAAGCAATGAACATATTATCACATAACCTTTCAAAAAGCAGACACTCACCATTGTCACATGTAAACATCCTGGAGCAAGGAGGATGTTTACATGATGATTCATCACTCTCATCATGACAGTCAACTATGAAATCACATGCTAAAGTATGCGATATCTGTGTAGAATCATCACTGCATGTGAACATGGGAACAGGAGAGGCATAATCAGCGGATTCAAAAACGCCCACAGGTGACGATCTGCTAGAAAAGATGCAGGTGGAGGTTGTTTGTTGACTGCAAATACTATGTTGGTCAGAGCCACACAGAAGGAAGGTATGTGTGACATGACCACGGGAACATTGTCTCATATATTGGCGCTCTAATGGCAGTAAAAGCAGTGTTACTCATCAACCTAATCTTTGACTCATCACTTGTTGTTTCATTATTTTCCAGTTCACAAAATGTGCCATGCCTTAGATATAATTATGAGCGACTGAACACCCTGGAGCACTTATTTTTAATCTGTGTAGGATATCTACCTACATATGTGTACACACAGGGATTTTGATCTGTCCCTCATAAACCTGTGACCAGACCAGAAATGATGAATAATCATCCT
This sequence comes from Conus betulinus, assembly GCA_016801955.1. Classification (NCBI taxonomy): domain Eukaryota; kingdom Metazoa; phylum Mollusca; class Gastropoda; order Neogastropoda; family Conidae; genus Conus; species Conus betulinus. Next base: position 56,914 of record JADBJO010006775.1, read on the forward strand.
TTCATCCTTGACCAGAGCAGGCCTATACATCTTTGGCAAGGAGTCAATCTTCGAGTTCAAACCAATGAATATATGGTTCAGCCAAAGAGGATGTAATTTTTGTTTTATTTCTGAATATTTCAAACCAGTTATGAGCGCACATTGGAGCACCTTGCTTCATTTGCATTAAACCACAATACTCATCAGCCCTCTTGTTTAAATCAATATAATTACTGACAAATCCTCTCAAAGTGTTAACAAGTTTGTAGCAATGGTCACACGCTGCAATTAGTCCGTCACACTGAGGACTGCTGTGGGGACAGTCACCTGTTTCATCCCGTCCATCTTCACACTCCTCCTTCAGGTTGCAGGCCAGGTGGTGATGGAAGCTGGCGTAATGTTTTACAGAACAGTTCCAAACAGTGGGTGTGAAACATGAAGCCGTTTACTGTCCGGAATAAATGAAAAGAACAGTTTAAAACAGGTTCCATTCCTGCAATGTCCCAGTTTTGTAACAACAATCAATTGCAGGGCATGGAAAAGATATGAGGCAAAGTCAGAATGTACATCATCCTGCCGTTTCCAGTTTAAATATTTCTTGATAAAAGATTTTCTCATGGACCATGGTAATAATAATAATTACTAGTATAATACAGGGCTACATCAGCCAGCACTGGGGTATCTTCCTTGAGACTGACTATGACTGCATTGTTGACAGGCACAGACACGCGTTTCTCCACAGGTCTACCATCAGTATGATTTCGTCTAAAACTGACGAACCCAGATGCTGGTGTTGACATCACAAGGAGAAGAGGATCTCTACATCTCGGCATTAGTCCGAAATGTTATTGAATGGTGCAATGAAATACAACAAAGTGAGGAACCTAAAAATCATAAGTACACCCAGTCCACTCCCAACAGAGAAAAGACAGAGAAGAACTGGTGACAGATGAAGAGGTAAATGACAACTTCAAGAAAAAGGGTAAAAATCAAAACCATTGAGAGGGAAAAAAAAAAAATTGAAGATGAAATAAATGGGAAAATGTATATCATAAATATGAAAACCCCTTCACTAGCTGCCTGAGGAAACTATCGCAATCCCTCCCGAAGACAGATCTATATGTGTCGCCTGCTCCGAGGCCTTTCGTCCGCTGGATCGGACTCATCATCAGGAGACACGGCTGATTGTGTCTGTGCTCTTGGCGTCAGATAGAGACACACCACAGTCCATAATTCTGTGGTGTTCCGACCACCAAGGGTTCGAAAAAGAATGCAACAGCACCCCCAAAGCAGCCAGCGAAGGTAGTAGAAATAAACAAAACGAAAGTTTGGAGAGAAAAAAAGTTGTTGAAAACTAAAAACATTACGCAAACAGTATAAAATGTAAGGGACAATCTTTGAGCCTATGCTTGAGGATCCATTTAAGGATGCAAGGGAGATCAAAAGATACGGAACAGTCTGAGTGGTCAGCTCTGCTGTTCAATAACCCAAGCATTGTCAGCGGCTAAGAATTGTGCAAAACAACCTTTCCTTGGATCTCGTAAGAGATGCAATCACCCACTTGGCAAAGTGTGTTTGTAAGCGCCCTGTTAGTTTTCTTGCCTCAGCAATTGTGGACGTCAGCAAGAGCAGGACATGACAGCTGCTTGAGTTCAACATGACATGTCTCAAACCTTAAATGAGATAGAACACGTGAAGATTGCACTCAGCAGACTGTGCTGAGAAAAAAAAACTGATTCAATGGACAGAAAAGTGAATCTCAGCAATGCATTGTGGTGTGCACTGAGCATGGTGAGACACAAAAGACACCATGGTCATCCGCTGCATCTGACCGACTCAGTCTCCAGCCATCTTGACCCTTTCTTGCTGCTGGACTCTGATGGTGGTTTTGGACGAGAAAGTACGGTCGAAGAATTGCGCAACTTCTCCTCACTTTAAAGAAAGTCACTGAGCAGGCCACTTCCATCATTATCACCATCAGTCCTTATTCACATCATCTCTATATCATTTCCAACTCCTGTGGCGATGTGAAGACGATGAAGCAGCAGGTGTGGGTACACTGGCAGCTGTAGCCACAAACCTGCATACAGGCCAAAGGGTCGTTCTTCACTGAACTGGAGCAGCAGTGGAGTTTGGCAGCCACTGGCGCGACTGAGCAGCCCTTTTTAGGATAGCACTGCTCACCTTCAAAACGTCTGAAGGGGTTAGAAAAGGTGCTCTAAACAGTGCCTGCTCCATCCTTCCCTGCCAGCCTACTGCACCTGGAGGGGACCCTACTACAGTGACTGAAACTCACATAGACACACACACACATGCCTATAAAAGGATATAAATGAGGTGTAATGCAAAACGCCATGAAATCAGTGTGCACACAAAAAAACTGATTTACATAAATACGAAGACCGAAATAAAACTTCTTTCAGTTTCAGGGGATTGTTACAGGTCTGTGCTGCACAATTAGTTGTTTTGGGGTTAAAAAGAGGCAAAAACAAATTCTCTCATTTTAGAAATTGCCTGGTTTGTGTACATTTTGCAGGGAGCAATCCTCTCATTTATGCTGTTTTGTAAACACACACACACACACACACACACACACACACACACACACACACACACACACACACACACGCTTTAATCTGGCTTCAGATATTTAGAATAGTGTTTCCTATGAATGATGTGTCGTGATAAGCCAGTGTGCATATTTCATCCTGTGGAAGCTTAACTCAATTCCGTTGACAGACTTCTTTTTGTAAAAAGATTGGTAAGATTTGAAAGATAGGCTATGATTGTAGATGTTCAAACTATTCACGTTTTCCTCCAATATCTCTATCAGTTGACACTGCTGTAAAAAAAAATCTAATTGGTGTGCTGTCTCCTTTAGGCTTCACAGCTGTCCGGCCAAGATGAAAATCGTGCTCTTTAGTTCCTGCTTGCTCTGCAGGCGATAAACTGAGGCTGCGTGACTCATCGCTGAATGCTGACAAGCTGGCAGCGCGCGTGTAGCACAGCTCTGCTCAAGTGAGTATAGTACAGAGCGTGTGTTCTCACGCTGTGCTGTTCTTGTGCTTTACAGATTATTATTCTTCCACACTCCATAACTGGATGTAATTAACTGTGCGTGTGATTTGTTTGTTGTGATTTTTCTTTGTGCCGTTTGATATAACTTCGGTTCATCCCACGTTCTTGAGTTTTTTTTTTCATTGAGAAGTTGTTCGTTTTCATAAGTTGGCCAGGATCCGGCACGTGTATACGTATATCAGCAAGCCGTGTACGTGTGTGGTGCTAGCTGCTAAGACGAGACATTCCACCAAGTGATTACTTTCCTTCCTCTCTCTCTCTCTCTCTCTCTCTCTCTCTCTCTCTCTCTCTCTCTCTCTCTCTCTCTCTGTGTGTGTGTGTGTGTGTGTGTGTGTGTGTGTGTGTGTGTGTGTGTGTGTGTGTGTGTGTGTGTGTGTGTGTGTGTGTGTGTGTGTGTGTGTGTGTGTGCGCGCGCGCGCGCGCGCGTGTGTGTGTGTGTGTGTGTGTGTGTGTGTGTGTGTGTGTGTGTGACCGACCCTGCATAGGTTAGTCTTCTTGCTTACGTGTAGGCCTACTTCATTCCGATCTTTTGTACGTGCGTACGCCTACGTGTTTGTAGCGCCAACAATGGCTGAGGTGTTGGAACACAAATTTAAGTGAACTCAAAAGACGTGTAGATTTGTTGTGCTGCGTGTGCAATCATGTGCTCAGAAAGGTACAAGATAAAGGATTAAACGCTAAACTTTGTGTCATCTTCTCCAATGATTTGTTGCAATATTTCAGTCCAGATATTTCTGGTGATGATGAAGGAAAAAAAGTCCAAGTGTATCGGCATAAAATACTACCATAAACTGAAAAAAAAACGAGACACATTTCAGTACATTCTCAATGTTATACTACAAAAGAAATGCTGCTCTTGACATAGAGAATGTCAGAAATCTGGACAACTTTCGATCCATATCTTTCTTTGAGTCGGTGTACATCGTGTCGATTCTTTCAATCAGCCGGCCTTCTTGGTCGTCGTCGGAAAACAAAGAAGAGCCGACCCGTCAAAAGATCACACTCTAGAATGTTTAGATCAGTCTGATCTGTGCTTGCACACAGATGAAAAAGTGTGTCACCATTTTCTCCGATGGTATCGACCCCCATGAAAAAGGTTGGAACATTCTCTACACAAACCTCATCAGTCATAGCTAGCACATTCAACTCGGCACTTGAATGTGTTGACATGTCTGATGTATGCTTGGATACTGATGAAAGTGTGTCGACGTCAGTTTGTTGGTCACCATCGACCCCCAAGCCAAGAACATTCTGCACACAAACATCTCCTATCATAGCAAACACATCCAACTCTGCACATGCAAGTTTTGATCAGTCTGATATTAATTTCGACACTGATGAAAGTGTGTTGCCGTCACTTTGTCAGTCAACATCAACACCAGTTAGAAAACCCAGAACACTGTACACACAAACCTCTCCAATTACTGTCAAAACCCCTGTCACTGACGCCGCAATATCCCCCTTCCCCCAACTGAAATGCAAGACTGTGTATTTAGACTCAGACGATGAGGACATCGATAAACCTCTCACTGCAGAAGAAGAAAAGTTGCTGACGCAGCTTGAAAAGAAAACGCGACAATCCGAAGACAAAGTGACAGTCAGGTGCAAAACCAGAGGCCAACCTATAGTGCTGAAAAAGGTCACACAGCCCCATAAATCTTCTGCTCTGGCACCTTCTCCACTGCGGAAAAAGCGGTCCCAAATGATGCAGAAAATCAGAATAAAATAAACATATCAGGTAGTAGTAAAGAAGACGTCATCAAACAACAGGGCTCTGAAATCAGGAGATCAGCTCAGTCTCACAGACAGAAGATTCTGGAAGCAGCTGGGTGTGGCCCAGTGAGAGTGACCAGTGAACAAGGGTCAGCACTGCGAACTGCCCTGGGGATGAGTTGGACAACACATACGATGCAGAAGAGATTTTTCAGAAGTGTTGGGGTGACATTTGAATGTGAGCAGAAAGAAAGAGAGGCACAGAAAGAAGCAATGTTTGGAGAAATAGAAATAGAACAGACAAATCATGTGTATGTAGATGAGGAAGGGAGACAAAAAGAGATAGAGACAGCAGTAGGAAAAATCAAAGACATCCCCCCTAGACTGTTAGCAACTTACTGGATGAGTATGACAAACACAACAAACTGACATGGCATAATAACACAATTCTACAAGATGAGGTCTGGGTGAAGATAGGAGAGGATCATGGAGGGGGCACATTCAAACTCATGCTACAAATTGCAAATCTTCACAGACCAAATTCCAAGTGTAGCACGTGTCTCCTTGCCATTGTGGATTGCAAGGACAGTCCATGCAAGTTGAGAAGAGTCTTAGATCCCTGCCAACAACAACTGGAGGCTCTGATGTCCCTGACATGGAGAGACAAAAGGATCAAAGTGTTCCTGTTTGGGGACTATGACTTTCTCCTCAAATTGTATGGACTGTCTGGTGCTCAGGAAACACACCCATGCCTCTGTTGCAATGCATCAAAGTCACAAATACAGACACCAGCGCATTGCAATGAAGGCAATATCACACAGCGCACATTGCAGGGCATCTGTGCAGACTACAGAAAATACTGACACTCCAAAAAGAAAATCGCCAAACTACACGACAATGTTATCAGGGAACCCATCCTTGATGTAGAGTTGACCCATGCAGCACCCCCATACCTGCATATTCTGCTAGGCGTGGTCAAGAAGCATCATGACCTGCTGGAAAAGGACTGCCACAGCCTTGACCAAGACACAGGGCAATCACTAGCAAACCAGGGGAAACAGGTCAGCTCTGACTGAGCCTTTTCATGTGTGTGTGTGTGTGTGTGTGTGTGTGTGTGTTATCCATCTGTGTTTATATACTGCTGTTGCTGGTGTGTGGGTTTCTGTCAATGTGTGTGTGTGTGTGTGTGTGTGTGTGTGTGTGTGTGTGTGTGTGTGTGTAACAGCATAACAATAGAATGCACATACGATTTGTTTACACCATCTCTTATGTGTAGTGTCAATGATTTTTTTGAAACAGAAATGCTTTGATATGCTTAAAATTCTGGTAACATAGTACTAATACAATATCAAATATACTACTGGCAAAAAGCTAAGGGCCACCTGTCATTTTTGACGTTAGTGTCTGAGTGTGTAAATAATAGGCTTGAAACGAAGTCACAATGACCCAAACTTGGTTAGACATATTGAACAGATGTTCCTTAACAGATCACAACACCTAAAAACCCACTGCGGTACAAGGTGCAGCGCAGCTGCACGTGCGGAAACCACATAAAACCGGTAAAACGGGTGCCTGTCGGAGCATATGAGTTTGATAAAAAGGGCGAAATGCTCGTGGTCAATCATGACGCACATGCATGGCACCTCGTTCATGAACACAGATCAGACGCCGTTGGCCACAAATCTGTAAACAGAACGGTCGTCTACGTCAGCCCAAAAAGCATGGCACAAGGCAAAGATTGGACCCTACCGATCGTGGACGTGCCTTAGCGTTGATTGACGAAGGGATTTCTGGCCGCGAGGTGGCTAGGCGTCTGAACGTGTCCCATTCCACCATCCAAAGTCTTGTAGAGGGGTTTCAGGCCACTGGCAGCGTGCAGGATCGGCCACGATCAGGCCGTTCTCGGTGTACCGACAGACATGCTGACCGATTCCTCCTGCTGTCTGCCCTACGCAATCGGACTGTCACCTCATCCACCTTAAGGTGTGAGCTCCTGCAGGCTGCAAATGTCAATGTCAGTAGAAGGACAGTTTGTAACCGTTTGCACGAGTTCAGGCTGTCATCCGGAGACCAGCAGTCCGAGTACCACTTACTCCAGCTCACTGCAGAGCACGGGCGGACTGGTGTCGTCATCACGTTCGCTGGACGAGGCAGCAATGGTCTCGAGTGCTGTTCACAGATGAGTCCCGCTTCACCTTGGCATTCAATGGCGGCAGGACCCGAGTGTGGCGAAGGCCAGGAGAACGTTTTTGCTGACGCCACAGTTTGTGAGGTGGATCGTTACGGAGGGATTCTGTGATGGTCTGGGGTGGCTTCAGTCGTCAAGACATAACCCCCCTGTACGTCATTTAAGGGCATGCTGACAGGGGTGCGGTACCGTGACGAGATTGTGAGGCCCCTGATCCAGCCCGCCTTTCAGGCCATGGGTAACGCTGCTGTTTTCCCAAGACGACACAACGCCCGTCCACACCGAGCCCGTGTCGTGGACGATCATCTGCAGCAAGAGGGGATCATCCGGATGCAGTGGCCATCTCGCTCACCCGATCTGGCTCCAATTGAGCACCTCTGGGATGTCCTTGGACGGTGGGTAGCCCACAACCACCCCCCGCCTGTTGACGTGGCCCAGCTCACTCTCTTTCTGCAGCAGGAGTGGCAGGCCATACCGCGGGACACTCTTCGGACCCTGGTGGACTCCATGCGTCGACGTTGTGCCGCTTGCCTGGCGGCAAACGGTGGCTACACTCGGTACTGAATTGTGCAGTTTTCAGTTGTGGCTTATGTGACGATCCTTAGGAAGGGTGACTGGACATTACAGCCCGCTGTCCGCGTTTGATTTTTGTTGATTTCGTGCAATGGTCCAATGAATTTGTTCTTGAATAAATTTGGAAGATTTTGCGTCCGTTCTTCTTAATATTGGCTGTAGTGTTTTGGTCTGGGAGACAGCGTTGGCAGTGCCCTTAACTTTTTGCCAAAAAGTATATTTCACGAACTAATTGCAGATAATACAGGACTAACGAGAATACAAGGAGAATTTCCATCAGTTATGAAAATTTGTTGAGAATGTCCGTAAAAATAAAAGAAAATGTTTAAAGGCTACAAGACACATTAACAAGGATAGGATCGACTCGTCTTTTTTTACTGAAAATCAGGACTGACAATGCTTGAGTGATAAAAACATTAAAACTGACCTCTCTGACTTTTGACACCTTTTGGCACCCTCTGTTTCCATAAGTGGATCTTTATGGATTGGCTCAAAAAGTTATCCCACATACATCGCTCTTTACACATGACGTTAGCTTTGAAGCAGCTGTGTCCTTCCAGTGGTTCTTATCACATTATGTTTTTCTTCTCTTCACTGACTGCCCTGGAATACCACTGGACTTTTTTCATCCCTGGTCTGTGAAATACGCATCATTTCAGGTGGTCTATCTCCTTTTGATGCCAAGGGAAGACCCATAAATCAGTCGTGTCAAATGGCAAAGAGAAAGTAGCAGATGGAAGGAACTTCTGGCCATTTAATACCAATGGTTCTGGATTCAAAACAGGCTATGATGGTCCCCATAAGCTGCTGCATTTCATATTTACATTGTAACCCTCTTATTTTCAAAGGTAAACATGAAATGAGGCAGGAAACAGTAAATAGTAAACAATAAACAAGTAGGGTAACTCTTGCTCCCACAAGAAAACATAGTTCCAAAGGAATGCTGATTACGACACTGAATCGCCTAGCAGACATGACAGCACAGAGCATACAGAACAAACAAGGAAACAGCCCCAAAAATGGTGTTTCAAGCTTGCCCATATACCCTGTACCGAATACATCTACACAGCAACAACAAGAACTGGAGAAATGACAAATATAAATAACTTTTATTCCACACTGGCACAGCCTTTTAAAAGTTGAATACAGTCAGACAAGTACAAGGACGAATAGAAACAAATACAAATAACCTCGATTTAATTGAAACGAAAGTAAATACGAAATGAGGCAGGGAACAGTAAACAACAAACAAGTAGGGTAACTCTTGCTCCCACAAGAAAGCATAATTCCAATGCTGCTAACGACACCGAATCGCCTAGCAGACATGACAGCACAGAGCACACAGAAAAAAACAAGGAAAATCCCCCAAAAGATGTTCCAAGCTTGCCCATATACCCTGTACCTAACACATCTGCACAACAAAAAGAACTGGAGAAATGAACAAGAATATAGTCAGACAAGTACAAGGACGAACAGAAAGAAATACAAATAACCTCTGTACCGAACGCATCTACACAGCAACAACAAGAACTGGAGAAATGTTGTTGTTTTCATGTCTGCTAGGCGATTCGATGTTGTAAGCAGCATTCCTTTGGAGTTGTCTTCTTGCGGGAGTAAGAGTTACCTGATTTGTTTTTTGTCTCTTGTTTTAATTCCCATTTTCTTCCACTTGTTTCCCCCTAAACCTCTTACCATCTCCACCCCCCCCTCCCCCTTTAAAAAATCTTGCCAAGTGACAGTTCTAATGGTAGAGCAATATTGACTTGCTCTTGTTTTTTCCACCACAACGTTTTTGTTCTTTCTGAAAAATTGGCTCACTGTTATACATTATATATAAATATAATATATATATAAATTATATATTAAAAAAAAATCAGCCTGGCTTTGCAAACGCACCAGTAGCTGCTGCTGATATTGAAGCCAAGTTGAAAAATCGTGAAAACCTTAAATCGTATGGCGAGAGACTAGAATCCATCCTACACGTCCCCTCCGTTCTTCCTCCTTTGACCGAATTTTTCGTATTGCCCCACATAGCCGAAAGCAGCACGGCTCTGGAGCATTCTCATTTTCGGTGGCGACACTCTGGAATTTGCTACCTTACCATCTGCGTCATGCCCCGTCCTTCCCGACTTTAAGTCTGCACTTAAAAACTTATCTGTTTAAACACCAGTTGCAGAATACCACCTGAAATATTACTAAAATACCACATGTTACTTGCACATTTTGCTCATGTACGAATGAGCTATTCACCGTGTTATATAGTGTGAGAGTTTTATGTATGCAACATTGTGTCCCAGTGTGTGTGTGTGTGTGTGTGTGTGTGTGTGTGTGTGTGTGTGTGTGTGTGTGTGTGTGTGTGTGTGTGTGTGTTCTGTATTTATTTTAAATGTTGATTTATTAAAACTTACAAAGCACCCTGTAGCCTACGTTGTTAGAATGGGCGCTATAGTATTGTCCCCCTCATTATTATCATTATTACCGCAGACTTACCAGCACAACACCTCCAGTCCATATAGGACAAGATTTTCCCAGGACTTGTTCTTAACTAACAGGGAAGTCACTGCGTATCACAAAATACTTGACGTTTGAATATTCATTAGCTCAGCAGGAAAAAAAAAACAACAAGGAAATTGAACTTGAAAACTATCAATCCTTACTTTTGAAAACGGTTTAAACTGCACGTACGCTAACCTGTGAAAATTCCTAGCAGTAAGCGTTTTAGGCATGCCAAAGGTCCGATGACTTCAAGCATGCAGATACTTACCCAATAAATTGAAGGTTGTTCCATATTTTACTCGGATATAAGACTGCAATATTTACGTAACCGTCCACACCATCAACGGAGATCACAAGGACAAAGTGTTTTAAGGACACTTAGTGTCTGTTTCATGAACTGAAGGGTGAAAGTGGCACTTACGTTTCTGTTACTCGATGTGAACGCCCCAGCCTGTTACATCAGTGGAGAGGTTCAACTAACCGCCTGAGTTTTCGTCAGCTCGAGGTGATCAGTTCTATATAAAAAAATGTTCTCTTTGCCACTAGTTTATCTGCAACAT